>JAPYXV010005678.1:0-10350 GCA_028533065.1 Trachops cirrhosus | reverse complement strand
CTCATCTTATACAGAACTCTCAAAAGCAGAGGCTGGAGAGTTTACATGAAATCCATTGGCAATACATTAGGAACATGATGAAAAGAAAATTTTAGAAATCTTTGAGATTGTGTGAAAAGTAAAACAAATAGACTCATAGAAATAGTAGGTTGAATGGTACAGGAAAGTTAGTAGTTAACAGCAACCACAATAACCATAGCAATGAGAAGGTAAGTTGTCTCCATTATGGTGTAGTGAGGGGTTTGGAAATGAGTAAATTACCCTGACATTTTAAGATATGTTAGAGTAGAGGAAAGAAAAAAATCTCAGTTATGGTAAAGTTTGACCTTTTTCAAGAAAGATTCTGGCCCAGTACGTGACTACCCACCATGACTTGCTTTTGATAAAAGTTTTGATTTCAAATGCTCCTATTTTGTTATTTTTGGTTTCTGAGTTGGGCATGCCATCTTTCAGGCCTCCCCTGAGCTTGTCAGTTATAGAATGTGGCCACTTTTGTGTCCACATTGCCCCTTTCTGTAATAAATCGACCTACAGGATGCATTGATGAGCCATCTTACAGTTAGGTGATATTGTCTCACAGTGCTAGGAAGGGATATTTAGGAAGTCTCAGCATCAGTGTTTGCCTTGATGAACCATAAACCACTGGTGATGCAAAAAGAACTTAACCTTGGATGGAAGTAAAAGGCAAATGTTCTCAAAAATGAAAAGTAAGTAAATGGGAGGCAGTCAGTCCCACAGGCTTTATTTGAAAAACATTCTGGATCATTTCTAACCTATAAGCTATCATGATCTAAGTTTTCCTGTCTCATGTCTCTGAATTTTGCATCTCATATTACTTTTACTTGTAGTCTGAGCACACTCTATACATCAATCCAGTTTTAATCATCTGTCTGTGAGATGGGTACTTATTCACTATGGCCCAACTGCTACTAATTATTCATCAGATTTCTGCTAGTTGTACACTTGGAAGATGTAACCTTAAGATTTATCTGGGGACTCGGCTGTAAGAACACAATGTTTTAAAGTACATTTACCGTCTAAAAGTTCCACAGGTGAGGAGGACAGTAGGAGTTTCATAAGTACCTTTCCTCTGCTCCAACAGCAGGTATGAAGGGTCCTGTTTTATAGCCTCTTCAGCTTCCATTTAAATTATATAATTAGTAGTCCTTGTTGTGTTATGGTATAAGGACATTCAAATAGTTAGATTCTAGCATTTATTCATAAAATCCCTTTCTCGATATTTTCTCCAGGAATCTTCTACAACCTCCCTTGTTCTTAGTTTGTCTCTTTTTACTCATTCAGAAATGACCAACTTATAAGGATAAACTATACTCTTTTTACCTCTCTTAAAACACACACATCCCTCTTCCCTACTTTTGAAGTTGAATTTTTTCTAAATTTAAAAATGTTTCCAGACAGGGGACCTGACTCAGGGCAGGATTGTCAAAGGGTAGCCAGTAGTGCATGGATTCTTGACTCTGTGCAGAAAGAGTTTCCAAAATAAGCCCAGGAGATTCTGAGCATATATGTATGTGGAGAGTGAACCAAGGGTGGGCCTAGAATAAGAAGGGTAGCAGAAGAGAGAGGAAGTGGGGCTGCTGTGGTTCTCTTACAACTTTAAGGGAAAGATGTGGGATTTGGAGGGGCTGCTGTCTGCTTATTGCAGATTCACCCAGAAAAGGCTCTGGGGGAAGTTTTAGGAGGTTTTCTGAAACAAGCTACCACTGTCCATTGCTCCTCTGAATGCAAGCCTCTTGGGGACCCCTCAGACATTAGAACAAAGAAATTTACTAAACAAAAAGATTTCAGTAGGTATAACTCAAAAAGGCTGCATACTAGTTTCTTTTTCTTTAGTAGATTTATTCCTGTGAAAAGGTAAAAGTTTTATGTAAGGTCTGGCAGGATCTCAAAAATATTCATCAGCTTTTTCAGCTGTGCCATTTCAGGGTTGTGGTCTCCAATAATTTGTCAGTATTGGGCCAGAAGATCTACATTACATGACAAACTACATGGCAGAGGAAGGGCCACCCATATGCCAAATGGACCTGAAGAAAGTGAGAAATGTGTCTGGGCTCCATGTCATATTTGGACAAATAGAACATCTGCCACATACATTATGAGCTACAATAAGAGGTTTCTAGGACTATTAATTATTGCATGTAATCACATTTTTTAAATGTTTTATTTATTTTATTTTTAGGCAGAGGGGAAAGGAGGGAGAAAGAAAGGGAGAGAAACATCAATGTGTGGTTGCCTTTCATGCACCCCCTGCTATGGACCTGGCCTGCAACCCAGGCATGTGCCCTGACTAGGGAAAGAAACCCCTCACTTTTTGGTTCATAGGCCAGAGCTCAGGCCACTGAGCCACACCAGCAAGGTCTGAAATCACATTTTTAAATGCCAAATTGATTAGCTCATGTACATGTTAAAATATCAATAGTTGAGTCCACCATATAAGTAAGATTGGTTTCTGATTGATATCCTATATGTTTCTGGTTTCAAAGTTCCCCCACACTTTTGTTTCCAGACCCCCTTTTCCTTTTCTGCAGTGGTCCCCTTGAACTGTAAAAGAGAGTCTTTTACTGATTTAACACGAAGTAACAAGCATTCTCTGGTCAAAATAATTTGGCTGCTTAATATTGGCCACCTGCAGCATCAGCTGAATGAATTCCTTTTGCTTTCATGCTAGGAGCTTCAGAAGTCTTCAAATTCCCAACATTGCCAATTGTTTCAATATCTGTATAACATCTAATAGTTCTGCAGCCTATTTTCTGTCTTGAATGCACTTCTCTGAAAATGTTCAGAAGGATTGCTGTTTCCACATCATCTATACTTGTGAGCAGCACCAAGGGCTTAGCTACTATTAGTGCAAATATGGGGAATTTGATTTTTTGAACATTGACAAGCCCGAGTTAGAAAAATTAATTCAGATTGTTGGGAGCTTCTCACTCAGGTAAATAAAAACCTCTAGTTGTATCCATCATACAAATTATTGCCTATCCAATATGGTAATATTACTGTTCATTGTTCACAGATTCATATATAAACCACATTAAGTCAGCATCAGCAAGGATTTTCCTGTGACCCATTCTTGGAAGCAAAAGGATGGTCATTGGGCAAACACAATCATGAATGTCTTTATTCTGCAAAGAAGGCAGCAAACTTGCTGTGATAAGACTATTACACCAAGTTTAAAACATTAGGTATGGAAAGTGAGAAACTTACAGAAGGGTTGAGTATGATGGAAATTCAAAGGACATTGAAAAGAATGAAAATGTAAAAAGTGCAGAGCGCATCAATCTCTTTTCTCTTTGTTTCCATAACATGTCTACAGCAGAAATGACTGTCCTGCAGGGAGGGATCTCTTTGGCTTCTGAGTCTAATTGCTGATGATAATGCCATATAGGTCTTTTCATAAGCTCTATGTATTGAGTTAAAACTTCCAAAATGTTTGGTTATAAAAAGTTAGAAAGTTTATACTTAAATGTGAAACATAATGGGAGCTTTCTATAATTCTTTAGAGATTTTACATCTTACTACTTATTTGGGGAGAGGGGGTAGGGCAATTTCATGAATTTATTCAGGTCAATTTGGCTATATTAGAGCAACAAAAATTGGAAAGATTCTAAATCCAATTTTGACAATATCCACCAAAACCCAGCACCCTGTAAGTTTTTGTCCCTGTTTTAAAAGAGGAAAAAAATAAGATCCTTCTCAGTCTTTCAAGATTAATTAGCATCCATCTTTAGATACAAGATTGCCAATCTATTTTATTGAGGTGAGCAAAATTGAAGCTCATCCTTTGAGACCTGATTCCTTTTTGTTGCTAGTTGCAATAACTGGTAAATTGTGTACTTTTGTAAGATTAGTAATATCCTAGAGCATAAAGGTATATCATCCACATATTGGATTAAAGTGGAAACTTTGAGAAATTTAACATTATTTAAATCAGCTTTTAATATCTGGGAGAAATAGGTGAGGCTCCCTATATATCCCCGGGTCATTTTGGTGCAAGTAAATTAGCAATCTTCCCAAGTGAAGGCAAAGAAATAAGGACTTTGCATCATTTTTTATTGAAATGCTGATCATGGCACTACGTAAATTTATTACTGAAAACTGTTTACAGTCCACAGAAATGGCTGATAATAAGGAGTGTGAATTTGGAATTACAGAATATCTAGAAATATCTATTCTATTTATAGCTCTGTGAGTAAGTACAAATCTTCATTTTGCTAGGTTTCCTTACTAACAAGGGTAGAATTACAGAAGATTCTATATCAATTATATCTCCCTTTAAAGTAATTTTGAATAATGGGCTTAATTCCAGCTAGTGCATCATGTCTTAAAGTAAAATGGAAAATATTAGGCAGAGGCAAACTATCATCAGCAGTTATTTTAACAGGAGTGGCTGATTGATCTCAACAGTAGCCATACAGGAAGGGGCGCAAAGTTGTATTCAAACATCCTGCAAGAAACATTAAGTGTTGAGATTTTTATTTTCTTCTTATGAAAAATCATTTTTAGTTATTGTTTTCCCAATTGTTCCAGTATTCTAATACATTAGAATTAAACATTCCACACTTCCAGGAAAAAATATGTGCGTGCCAGAGTTAAAAAATAATGTCTCCCTGTCAGGTATACTGAGGCTGATTAGACCAGTAAAAAAATATGTTGGCTCATAACATGTTATAGTTGGAAGGGGAGAAGATTTGATGTAAGAATGGTCATTAGTTGAAAACATATCCCTACCATTTTCACCAAAGCTTTACTCTTAATTGAGTGTTGTTAAGAACAAATAAAGTAGTCCCAGTACCTACAAGAGCCTTAGTAATTTCCCCTATTGTAGGAATTTTAATTTGTACCTATCTATTAGTAAAGAGAAAGGGAAACACCTTTATAGTCCTCTGAGCAACCATATGCTTGCTTTTGTGTTTTTATTTTTCTAAATCTTATTTCTGTTTTTTATAATTTAAACCTTACTTGGTCATTCTGTTCCATTACTTTCAGGAACCACTAGGTATTAATTGGAATGGGTCAGAATGACCGTGATCTTATATTTTGACCATTAAATCAAATTCTTCTACAAACCCAAGAGGGTCCTGGAGAAAATCTTTGAAATTTTTAGGTAGATTTTTATATTCTTTTTAGTTTTAAGCATATATATAAAATCCTGGTTCTCCTCTGCCTAAAACTGGCTTTTGTTTTCCTGAAGGAAGCTGCTAGAATTCTGGATTATTTTTATCTCAATTTCTAATTTCATTTTCTTCAAGTTCATTTGGAACTGTAGTGGAGGAGATATAAAGGAGATAAAAAAGGAAAAAAATAAGGAAGAAAGAGGACAATCACAGGTAAAGAAAATTAAAAAAAACCCTCAGAGAGCACAGGAAATAGTGAAGGAACTGTAGAAGGAGGAGGAATGAGGTGCTGGCATTTATTGGCTATAGAGACCTTCGTTAGTTCACAGGCAGTCCCTAAAAGTTTTAGTTTTTGAAGAGAATTTATATGCTCTCCTCCTATAAGCTTTCAATTTCCAATAAAGATTCACATCTTACTACTTTTTTGGAGGGCAGTTTCATGAATTTGTTCAGGTCAATTTAGCTATATTAGAACAAACAAAAATTGGAAAGTTCTAAATCCAATGTTGACAACATCCACGGAAAATCAGCACCCTCTAAGTTTCTTTCCCCTGTTTTAAAAGAGGAAAAAATAAGATCCTTCTGAGTCTTTCAAGATTAATTAGTATCCATCTTTAGATACATCTTTAGATACATTTGTTATTTGTTCAGTTAAATTTTAGAGCTGTCTTTTTAAATTTGGCATGAAAACTTAATTAGATGTCAGAAAAGGTCTTTTCTGGCCATCATAAATGGACACCTACTCTTTACATTTCTCTAAGTACTTGCAAATAAAGCCTTTTTATTTACTGCCTATCTGCCAGCATAGTAATGAGGGGACTGGGGCTGAGGGTATTCAGCTTTGCAGGTTTGATTTCTCACATTAATTTATATTACTTTTCTTTGGATATTTGCAGAGTGTGAGTAAATTTCTGGGGATATTGTATGGTAGCTTTAAGTGGGCTGCTTATGGGCTAAGCTCCAAGAAGCTGTCACCTCCTGAGTCACATCAAAGTCTCCTTCGTGTCCCAGTTTTCCTCCCAGGAGGTAGGTAACGAACCTTTATGTTCACATCCTTGTACGATCATATACTGAATTGCTTTCGAGTTGTGATTCTCTATGTGATCTTGCACATTTTGAGGGCTTTCCTCAGACACCTGCACAGAGATTCTTAGTCACCCAAGAACACCAGAGACTGGACCTTCAGGGAGGAAGTGCCTTTTGTCTTCAGAGCCAAAGAAGTGCAGTCTCCCATTTATCCAGCAAAATGTTTTGTTCAGACTCTCAAAGAGCATTTTCAATTGAAAGCCAAAGTGGAAAAGCAGCCATCATTTGTTCTTTTGTTTTGTCTGAGTTTTCAACTCTCATTGTTAGCCTGGTTTCTTTCAATTCTTAACTTTTAGGTTAACCTTGAGGACTTTAAAAAATGCTCAAAGAAATTTAGGCCTTTTATTTTAAAACAGGGAGGTCTGGAATTCTGAGGAAAAACTCCCACAAGCTCACTTGGTACAATTCCAAAAGTTAGTGAGCCACAGTGGGTCCTCAGCTGCTGTCTAGCAAGGTGGTCCTGGGAGTGCTACTCTGGAATCCTGTCACCATGTGTCAACTAAACGTTAAAGTAAGAAAAGTTTAAATATGTAGAGAAATTTTAGCAGTTTACTTTCAAAAAAGAAACAATATCTCAACAAATCAATAAAGTGCTCCAGAAAATGGCAGTTTTGTACTTCATTGTATACAGTACAGTCAAAGGAAAAGTCATAGGGGATACATAAAAATTATTGGTGATGGGTAGGGAGTCTGGAGAAAGCAAAACAGATGAAACTTCTGGGATTGGATAAAAATGAAAATGATAGACATAAGCTTTTTACATTGATGGGTACAATAGAGTTAGCAGTGAATCGATATGATAACAATAACAATGAAAAGTTTTCACCTGTAATGACAAAACCAGAGTGGAAAAGCAGGAAAGCTCCCCCACATCCCTTGATAGTCCCTCCAGGTTTCCTTGTGTTGATATCACCCTTTGAAGGTCACATTGCAAATCGTATTCCCTGATGGGATCAAACCATCTTCTTTCAAACCAGGATCACTCCTTAAAGCAGAACGAGAAAAAATTAGCACTAAGTGAAAATGCAGGGCTCTTTGTTCAATAACTTTAAAAATTCTATGATCACAAAGGCAGAGATTAAACCTACTACAAGCTAAGTGACTTCAGTGACTGCAAGACTATCCGGCTGGACTTTGGCAGCACTACAAATGGATGTATTCAACCACCATTACAATTCCATCCCAAAACTGTCACAAAAAACCTATACACCTACAATTAATGTCACCCTTAATGGTGAAAACTAGATGCCTTCCCACTAACGATGTCCAAAACCAGTTTCTTAAATTCCTTAGACATGTTCTTTCAAAGATAAAAATGGATTTTTGTTAATGTTGATACTGTAGAGACAACAGCATCAGTGAGGACAGTGACACCAGTGACAGGATCAGCTCTAGTGATCAGAAGATGAAGCAAAGCTTGAGCTGTAGGGATATTTACATCCATGACCATTCAGGGATCTGCTACATCTATGAGACATTCATGGCTCCAACAGTCTGGGACATGCTGCACTTTCCCCCCATAGGAACCAACAAGTGGCTGTGCTTGACCACTCCAGCACTGTGACCTGTCACATATCTCTTCTGTGTAGAATCACAGGCAGTCCACTCTGACTGGAAGAAAAAGGATCCACTCACTTTAAGTTTATCGTGGCCCTCCACCCCACCCCTCACATGCACACTCCATCAGCCAGCTCCTTGTTTGTCCCCAGGTCCTAGTCAGACTTTGTCCTTGACACACAAACTTCCTGGGACAGGGATAGCTTGTCGAATCAGCTCCGTGATGTCTTGATATACAAGGGTAAAATAGAGGTTTTCACAGCCTCCCAGGCCATGGAAGAACTGCAGTCCTCAGGGCTTCCTGTGACAGCCACCTGCACAAATCTCTACTGGGCCAGAAGTAGAAACTGAACACTTCTGTCTTCCAATTTGGTTTTCACCCTAAAGGCTGCCCTGTGGTCTCCACCTTCTTCAGGCAACTTCCCACCCCTTTTGTGGTCTGAATACCCTGCATCCCAACCACCTTCCAGAACCAAAACCTTTAACTCCCTTTGCACACATTCAAGGTGTCCCCTCCTACAACATTTTATTGCCCTCCACATCCCTAGCACTCCACAGAATGCTCATTGTCATCTACCACTTATCCCATGTCTCCTACCTACCTGTACATCTGATGTTCCACTTTTTCCCATTGTCAGGGAACTAATGTGAGTCTCCAATACATTTCCCTTTCTCACAACATTGTGTCTCAACCTTCATGCACATACAAACTTGGGAAAATAGCACCCCTACTTCAACGCACCATCTTTATACATCAGACCGCACTCACTTTTTAGCCTTATCCTAAGTCTCCCTGAAGCCCTTCTTTGTGGCACCCTGAAGTTGTCTGGAACTTACACTACCTCACAAGCTCAACATGCCAGGGTGTGCATTTCTCATCCTGACTATATGCAGAACCCATCCTCCAACAGACCCACTCTATGACTACTTCTGTTTACCAGCAATCCACCTTTGGTTGGATTTTCAATGATGAGCCAAGTAACCCACATGCCACAAGAAGCAGGAAAAAACAGAGCCAGAGAAGAAATTGATTCCCTATTACTAGGTTCTTATTACGACACTCTAAGGACAGGCATGTGAAGTGTGGGAAAACAATAAAGAATAAAAACACTGATCTCTGGCCTTGTTCCCCATCACGGAGGGTCCAAAATAGGGTCTTTTAATGGCAGGCCTGCCCATGCCTGCCGTGACAGGGATTGCCTTATTTACTGGAGTTGTTTAGTTCACTGACAGAATATCTCACATTGCTGAGCATCTATTGATTAAATGCAATTCTCCTAAAAATTGTCTACCTTATCAACAAATTTATTTTAGAAGTTCAGACATTTTAGAGTTTATTAACACAGAGGAGGAAGGTCAGGCATACTTCCCATCCAGCCTGACAGGAACACTTTCACAAAAAATCTAGAGGCTTGACTACTAAAGATAAACACTATATGAAGGTTTCTAAATGCCTTACTAGGATACATGTGCTCCAAAAGGGGAAAATAATGCCTCTTCATGTCAGTTATCTAAGATAATGATATCAGTGATGACAGTGACCTGAGTGATAAAGTCAGTTTAGTGACAGCAATTTCAGCAAAGCATAAGCTATGGTGACATCCACATCTGTGACCATTCTGGGATCTGCCACCTCAATGAGCCTACTAGGGCTACAATAGTTTGGGTCATGATGATCATATCTTTCAGACTGAGGAACAAGTTGCTGTACTTGTAGCTTTATCTCACCCCTGATAGAAGAATAGAAAGTAATTTGTGAAGCCTCTGGTAAGACTTTCTTAGAAAATTACATGCAGATTTCTAGAATTTGTAGCAAGGATGTGCTTTTTCCAAAAATAAAACCTCTTTTCAGACTGGTTTCTATATCTGAGGAAAGATGGAGAGTCTGAATGAGGGAGGTAATGTGACCAGGTAGTTAGAACTATTCATCATGATCAGGTGTTGCAGTCCACCATCCTGCGGTGGACTGCAGATGTTGTAGATGGCTCTCGAGTGACGAGAGAAACATACACACGGACTACCGAGTCTGATGGAGGAATAGGGACGACATGGCTACCCTCCCAAGGGGAGGGTGTCTCCGAGTGGCCTGGCCACTCTCTCAAAGGAGAGCGCCCTGAGCCACTGCCTCAATAGGCTTTTATTAGGTAGTATTGGGTAGGTGAACAGATACAGAATGTGGATTCATTGTCTAGCAGAGAAGATCAAATAGATAGATAATTTACATAGGGTTCAAAAGTCTCATGCTGGGTTTTGGGGCTGGTATCACCTAACAGATACATGATTAGTCTAGTTTCCTGCCAGAGCATACACATCAAGAGCATCCAAGCAAGCAGGTCTCACAGGATTTTACATATCTTATGCCCCAGGTCCAATTCACCCCAGGTGTCCACCCACTCTAGTCTGAGCCTCACCGCCCCTGCTATTTCCGCAGGCCCTGAGTCGGAGGAGACAAAGGCAGCCAGGAGACTTGGATTTCTCACATCCAGAACAAGGACTCAGGATATTTGCAAAGTCAAGGGGGCAGGGGTGATGTCGATCACTCCCTCACTTCCACAGCCCCTTGAGTCTCTTC
>JAPYXV010005677.1:0-10350 GCA_028533065.1 Trachops cirrhosus | reverse complement strand
AGAAAACAAGTAAACGTGACCAGAAGAGGGGCTGGGGAGCTGGGAGTGGCGGGGGCGGGGGAAGGTGAGGCCGGGAAGGTGGCCGAGTGCTCACGCTACTGTGGACCTTCCCCATGCTTCATCTGAGCCTCAGCTCCAGCCCTGTTTGCTCCCACCCCACCTCCCTTTTCTAAGGGATTGTTGTTGTTGTTTTTTTTTCTCTGCGGCAGCGGAAATGACAGTGTGGTGCTGCCTTGGTGTCATGGTGCTACCCTTGGGCTGCGGGGCGAAAACTCTTAAGTTTGGCTCCAGAGACCCAGGCGCAGGAGTGTCGCGGCTGCCTTGCTGTCCCTAGCCGGGCGCACAGGCGGGAGGATCCCGGATGCTGCTCGGCGACAGCAGCAGAGGCGAAGGCGGGCCTAGAGGGGCGGCGGTAGCTGCGGCGGCCCCAGGAGCTCTTGCAGGAGCCAGAGTCAGGTCGCAGCGGAAGCAGGCGAGCGCCCTACGCTCTGGGGTGCGCTCAGGAGATGGCTGGCGCCCGGGAACGCTCTGGGTAAAACGTGCCCCTTCGCCATGGTCCCTGGGATCGCTGGGCCCCCACCCGCACTCGCCTCGGCCCCAGCTCCGGTGGCCTCTCAGGTGTCGCAGGAGCCCGGCGCGGGCGTAGGGCTTCTGGGTTCCAAGGGGCAGGGTGACGGGGCCCCTCGAGGCTCGAGGCGGCAGCAGGGGCCCCAGTCTGGCCTTGGCACCCGGTTGAGCCTTTGGGGCCCGGGCGCTCCTCTTTGCTGCCCTCTTGGGACGGAGTTTGCACTCTGAGGTGCGTGCAGGGAGGACTCGAGGCCTCCCGCGCAGCGGGGCAAGGCCCGGTGCTGCCAGTCTAGCCACTCCTATGCCAGGAGCGCCTTCCCTTGCTCTGCGGCCTTCTGGGCCGGGGCAACGCCCCTTGACCTCTTGTCTCTCGGCTGTCGCTGCTGTGGCTGCCAGGGATGCTGAGGACACCCTGCCGGTGAGGAGGCCCGGCGAAACTCCATCCTTTTCTGCAAGGGGAGCGATGCTTGAGTGTCTGTCTCAACATCATGGGCGATTCTTTATTTCTGGCCTAGCTCTGAAACCAGCTTAGTGGAAGAGAGGGGAAACTTCTGTCCACTGGATAGACTGCGACTGAATTGTGGAGAGGTGGGGGTTTTCCATTTCTGGTTCGTAAGAATTAAGTAAGTAGTGGTGGTGTAGATTTATAGAAATATCTTTGATGATGATAAGGTTTAAGTTACTTAGCACTTTGTATGCAGCACATTATTTCTTGGAGGTGTTTCTCAGAGTAGGAAATTGGAATCCTGGGTTTGTTGGATTCTTCACTGTCTCTTCCATACTCCCCACCTGCCTTCACACTCATTCACTTTCTTCCTACATTATCATCCACCTGCCTGTCCACCCAGATCTCCCACCAGAACCCACTTATACCACATACCTTCCCTCCATCAGCCTGTGTACTCCCAGCCATGCAGCCTCTTGCTTTTCAGCCAGTTTGCCTTTTTTGGGATTTCTGAGTGTGGGGTAGGTAGTGAGTGATGGGTTGTATGTCTCTGAGGAGCTCTTGTAAAGAATATATTGGAGACTATGTAAACAGACAAGTGCTGTGTGAGAGTTGATTCCTCTGACTCTCAGGTTGGGCCATAAGGGCTGCCTTTAACCCCCGTCTCTGCCCTCCCAGTACTCTAATCAGTTATCTGGCCATGCTCCAATAGAAGGGAAATGCTGAAGAGAGTTCCTCCCCTACTTCCTGCTCTACCCCTAACCTTCACATACCCCCCAACCCTCTCCACTCATCATGCCCTGAGGGGGAAACAGTGTGCTATTTTTATATATTTCTGGCCAATCAATTAACTTAATGCACATATATGATGTGAATTAGTTTTTCCTGATTGTTCCCACAGCTGGATTTATGTAGTTGAAATACAGGTCAAAGGCCAAGATAATGAGAGAGTTCATGCTAAATTTGATGTTGCATTGGCTTTATGGTCTTAGGGACATTCCTATGACCTTTCTTTCATAGTTGATGCACTTGTGTAAAAGGCATGATACTGTGTACTAAGTATTGTTAGTCTTGGTCTTTTGATGATGAAAGGGTTCTATAAGTTCTCAGAATTACCTTTTTTAAAAAGAAAGTGCTTCATTTACCTTTTTATTGATATAATAGATTGACTGGGTGTAAGTAGAAACCTTAGTTTCTGGAAACCTTAACTTTCCATTATTAGCCCCCCTGGAGCCAAATCTTTCACAGTACTTAGGTTCTAAGTCTGTTTTTTGCCCCTAATGCACATACAACTAAATGAAACATACATAAAACTAGACATACAGAGTAACAATGGTTATTTTAAGTCAAAGCTTAAATCATATCTAGTATACTCCAACCTAACAATCTGAGTCAGGCTCATTTGAAAACATAACCTCATCCATTTTTAGCCTTTTAGGGGGCAGTTAGTTAATTTCTACTAAAAAGTGGCATAATTTAGGCATGGCCATCTATATAAACATGATTAGTATCTAGCAGCAGTGAGTCAATAATAGTTATTTATTAAGTGCCTTCAATGTACAGATACCTCTGCTGACTGGGCTGAGGCCCTTGCCTTGGCCTAGTATTTTGGCCTCCTGCTTTTTTGAAGCCTAGCTCCTGACTTGCAGATCCAGGATTAGGATAGGGTGGGGCTGTGAGGGCAGGTGTAGAGGCTAGGGACAAGAAGGGGCGATTGTTTCTCTCTTGTTTATTTTTCTGACTACTAGACTTCTCATCTAGCATGTTATGCCTTGCATGGCCACCCCCTGGGAAGTACTGCCACTAGTCAGAATGATTTGCTTGCTTCACAAAGGTATCATCTGAACTGTGCAAACTGATTTAGATGAAGTTGGTTTAGTTAATCCCTCCTCTTTAAGTACAGGGCAACCTGCTCCAGCTTGCAGATCCTAAAGCAGTGCCAAAATTGCTCTGGATAGTGAGCCTATCCATTCCCTCATTCCCCCTCCCATAAAATCTGCTGACTGCATGACAGTTGAGAAAGAAACTGTAGGAGGAGTATGTCTTTATCACTCACCAAGCCTCACTGGGTTGGTGAAGAGGTGAGAATGTCTTTTCACTGTTTTCCTTAGCACTAAGCTTCTCTCTTTCCCAATAGGGACGGAATGCCCTAAAAAGAAGGTAAAGACAGGGCTGAGTCACAGAATGTTTCTCAAATGGCTGTTTTCAGAGGTATCTGCTTGGCCTTATGTGTGTCTGTCACTCAATCTTTATGGATTTTGGAAACTCCCTAGCTGTTAGGCCATGGGATTTGGGTGTTTGTGGAGGCACCCAGGGAGTGCTGCATTTCCATTTAGCATTAAGTTTTTGACTTCTGTGCAAAGGGAAACATGAAGCAGTGTGTTTGCAAAACAACTCGTAACTTAAACTGGGTGTCTTGACTTAGAGTCTTGCATGAAAATATGACATGTAACATGTTGATACTGGATATATGATAGTTCAGGGGAGTTCAGAGTTGTTCACTTTTTGATGAATGAAATTTTGGTACCAAGGTGGAGTTGCACTAATGTCTGTACTTTAGGTCTCTCAAAAAAAATGTATTCATCTCTGAGCAGGGGAGAGAAAAGACTAGAAAAGTGTTTCTCAACCATTTTATTGGATCGTGATAAAAGTTAAGAATACCAGATAAGTGGTGTGGAGAAAAGAAATTTAAATCCAATATATCCTTGGAAATATTTATCTCCCCATTTTTCATGAAGTAAAAGTCTTCTAAGAGTCTTCTGTGTGCATTGGAGGTTTGTGGCTGTTTCTAACATTTGCCCTTTTTCATTTTCTCCTTCTCCATGGCCATAGGCAGACATCTTTTCAAAAGTCAATCTTCCAGCTTTTTCATTTTCCTTAGAAATCCTATAGGCTTCTAAAACTACCATTTGGTTAAAGTATGGGTGACGGAGGGATTTTGAGTAATGTGCCAACATCCTACCACTCCCTTCTCCATGTGCGGTTCACCTGAATGCTCACTAGGGTGTTGGTTTAACCTAAGTGGGTTAGTAAATGTCCTTTGTAAGGCTTTTCCTTCTTGGGTTCTTGTCTCCCTGCAGAGCTCTGACTGCCTGACCTTGGGTTTTGTCTCAGCCTCTTTCCTACAGGTCAGGCTCCTTTAACTGATGAAAAGAACAGTGTCTACAGTCTCTGGATTTTACTCTTACAGAGACCAAATGACCTGATAACAAACTTATATAATCTAAAATCCTCCTGTAACAGAAAATACCAGTATTTACAATTTGCCAGGTTAGGAACATAATGTTTGGGCATGGTAGACAGTGCTAATGCAGGACAGTGAAGTATCTGAATGTATATATCCCAGAAGTAAATGGTTTATGGTCCAGAATCCTCTATCACTTTGTCTATAGCCCTTTGTTCAGTGTGCTAGGATCCATGTGGTTCCCAGGGGAGTAGAAGCTTGATTTCAAATAGGCTTCTGTTCTCTATCCCTTGTTTCTGACCTGAACTTGGGGTCCTTTTAGTCTAACATTCAACAGCATGCCCTACATATATGTATACTGACAATTTTATTCTGTGGAAGTAGAGATGCCTGCCCATTCAGGTGTGCCACTGAACATTTAAACATTTACAAATATTCCCTTGGGTAACAGAGATTGGAAAAAACAGTCCTAGAATGGATAAAAAGCTATACTGGTAGCAGTAAGTAAATTAAGTTTGTTCTCCATTTGTTCCCTAACCTTGCAATTGTCAGTGCAATCTGCATTAAGATAAGGGTGTTATGAATTGTATTTAGAATTCCTGGCAATTATCATCTGTTACCCTGGCAAATCTGTTTCTTAGTTACTTAGATTATTATATTTTTTACAATTATAGCATATTTAGGACTTTTAGTTCTGCTATTGTGATATTCATTTTAATGTTTATGATGACTATATTATACAAAATACCCAATGGTTGTATTTAGGAGCTAATTATTGTAAAGAAAATATCATTAAATCTACATACTATAAAATATTAAGTAGGTTTTAATAACCTGTTAGACAGGAAGTGACTGATACTCTCTGTCAGTTGGTACTCAACCTGTAGTTCTGAGCTCTCCCTATGCATGATAAAAGCTTTAGAGTAAAGAACAGAGACAGTACCTCCCTTGGGCAACTCCAGTCTAACAAGGGAGACATATGAATATAATGAATACCATGATAACACTCATGGTCCTCCAGAAAAACTGTGGAGGAGTGGGATTGTCCTCTATTATATCAACCATGTGTTTGGGACAAATTTTCAAACATTTGCTGCCTTCCTTAATAACTTGCTTTGCATCTGTCATCTGTGAATGCATAATGAGACTATATTTGTAAAGCAAATTAATTATTGTATTCTATCTAATACTCACAAGAGCTTCTGAGATGGGTAAGGCAGGTAGTTTTCATTTCACAGATGAAGAGGCTGTTACCCAAATAGTTTACATGTCTTACCTAGGATCACTCAGCTAATTAAGTTTAGAGCCAGCACTACAACCAATCTTTATTATAAGCATCAAATGAGATAGTGGCTTTGGAACCACTTGAAAAGTATAAAATAGTACACAAACTTAAGATGATTTTTATTATTAATTATGCTTACTGACCACCTAGTCTCTTATTTGGGAGTTTCTATTTTCTGTCTTTATTCTTTTAGGGTGAGAATTCTATGCATTAATTGCCTTTTATGTTCCCAAATGATCTCTTTTTGAACTCCAACAAGTTTTTTTTTAATTAATTAATTTATTTATACTTTGAGGGGATGGGAGAGAGAAAGAGAGGGAGAGAAACATGAATGTGTGGCTGCCCCTGGAGCACCCCCCACTGGGGACCAGGTCCACAACCCCAGCATGTGCCCTGACCGGGAACCAAACCAGTGACCCCCTGGTTTGCAGGCCAGTACTGAATCCACCCAGGCATACCAGCCAGGCACAAGTTTTTCTTTTCCTATTAATAGTATTCTAGGATTTCGTTGTCTTCTTTTTCAATTCCAAAAGGTGTTCTCACTCATTTATACACCTATGTGACTCCTCTTGACCCTTTAGTTTCCCTTGGGAATGCCCATTATCTTTCTTGACTTACAATAGGCAAAACTAGGCACTGCCCTTCATCATCCTGGGTTAGCCAAGGAAAATTAGTGCATTTTGTTTTTTTCCAGTTCCTCTAATGATGAAGCCCATTGCTTGGTAGCACTTGTAGTCACACTAATAAATGAGAGCTGTGTTTTCAGGGGACAGTTTTTAATAATCCAAGATGTCTTTTCTATGTGATAACAGATAACAAGAGCTCTATAGTAATAGGATGTCAGACCTGGAAGGCATCTTAAACAGATCATCTGGTGATTTTACAAGTCCAACTTGAATGACATTTTACAGTTAAGGAAAAATCAGATTAAGTCAGTACTTATTTGCTTATTTCTCAAGTCAAGGAGACAGATTCTGGCATTTTAAGGAGAGTTCTTAGGACATTAATGCTAATATCCTGAATAATATTTATTTTATATTATTTTTATTTTATTTTTAAGTATATTTTATTGATTATGCTATTACAGTTGTCCCATTTTTTCCTTCCCTTTATCCCCCTCCACCCACCTCCCACCATTATTTCCCCACCTTAGTTCACATCCATGGGTCATACATATAAGTTCCTTGGTTTCTCCATTTCCTATACTATTCTTAACACCACCCCTGCCTATTTTGTACCTATGAATTATGCTTCTTATTCTCTATACCTTTTCCCCCACTCTTCCCCCTCTGCCTCCCTGCTGATAACCCTCCATGTGATCTCCATTTCTGAGACTCTGTTCCTGTTCTGGTTGTTTGCTTAGTTTGTTGATTTGTTTTTGTTTTTTAGGTTCAGTTGTTGATAGTTGTAAGTTTGTTGTCATTTTACTGTTCATAGTTTTGATCTTCTTTTTCTTAGGTAAGTCCCTTTAACATTTCATATAATAAGGGCTTGGTGATGATGAAGTCCTTTAACTTGACCTTTTCTGGGAAGCACTTTATCTGCCTTTCCACTCTAAATGAACTCTTTGCTCGATAGAGTAATCTTGGATGTACGTCCTGCTTTTCATGACTTTGAATATTTCTTGCCTGTAAGGTTTCTTTTGAGAAAGCAGCTGATAGTCTTATGGGAATTCCTTTGTAGGTAACTCTCCCTTTTCTTCTTGCTGCTTTTAAGATTCTCTCATCTTTACTCTTGGGCAATTTAATTATGATGTGTCTTAGTGTGTTCCTCCTTGGTTCCAACTTCTTTGGGACTCTCTGAGCTTCCTGGACTTCCTGGAAGTCTATTTCCTTTGCCAGATTGGGGAAGTTCTCCTTCATTATTTTTCAAATTAATTTTGACTTTCTTGGTTTTTCTCTTCTCCTTCTGGCAACCCTATGATTCGGATGTTGGAAAGTGTAAAGTTGTCCCACAGGTTCCTCAGCCTCTCCTCATTTTTTGGATTTCTTGTTTCTTCATTCTGTTCCAGTTGAAAGATTATTTCTTCCTTCTGTTCCAGATTGTTGATTTGAGTCCCAGTTTCCTTCCCTTCACTGTTGGTTCCCTGTATACTTTTCTTTATTTCACTTTGCACAGACTTCACTTCTTCCTCTATTTTGTGACAATACTCAATCATTTCTGTGAGCATCCTGATTACCAGTGTTTTGAACTCTGCATCTGATAGGATGGCTATTGCTGCGTTGCTTAGTTGTTTTTCTGGAGTTTTGATCTGTTCTTTCATTTGGGCCATATATTTTTTTGTCTTGACACACCTGTTATGTTGTAAAGGTCAGAGCCTTAGGTATTCACGAAGATGGAGCAACCCATGGTGCTGCATTGTGACACTGTATGTGGGGGAGAGGTCCGAGAGGGAACAATGCTGCTTGCTTAGATCTAGGCCAGCTTTCAGTCACTTCTCCCACTACCCACAAGCAGATTGGGCCCATCTGTTGCTGATTCTCTGGTTGGTGGGCTTGTATACATTCTAGGACCCTGTGGGTCTCTCCAACAAACTCTCCTGTGAGGCTGGGAATTTCTCCCACCACTGCAACCCCCACAGGTTTTTACAGTCAGAGGTTTTTGAGTCTTTAGTTTCCCATGCTGGACCCCTGGGTTGTGTTGTCTGTCTCACTCTCCTGTTGTTCCTCCTGGCTTATCTGCATGTGAATGTGGGACCACCTGGTCTGCCAACTGCTGCCTAGTCCAGCCTGGTTTGTTGCCTTGCTGCACATTCTCTCTACCCTGGCTTCCTGTATTCACCCCTCCTACCAGTCTGGATGAATTTTTCTTCTTTAACTCCTTGCTTGTTGGTCTTCCATACTGTTTGATTTTCTGGCAGTTCTGGTTGTTTTGGGTTTGTTTGTTGTTCTTCTTTTGATTACTCGAGGAAGCAAAGCAAATCTACTTATGCCTCCATCTTGGCTGGAAGTGCTTATCTCTATTTTATATTAACTTTTTAAAGCAAATCCTACAACTCAGCTCAGTTTTCATTGTAGAGCCCAGAGGTCAGGCTTGGTTTCATACTCATGGCTTTTCTCTGAAGAAAGGGGATTGTGGCTCTTCAGGGAGGTAGTGAGAACCCAGAGCCATGTTCTGCAGATCTAAAAGATGAAAACTAGATAGAATATAAACTTTTGAAATAATTGGGCACTTAATTATGTTAAAATAGCATTTGAAATAATAGAACTCTGCCAAGTGCAGATAATGAGTTCTCTCTTTAAACAGAATTAACTGAATGGTGGACTTGAATGGTGATACTGAAATCAGTCTTTTCACTTTATAATGTAGAATGTATTATTTTTATCTTAATCATCTATTTTTAAACTCCTCTTTTATATTTCTACCTACTTGCACAGAATTGTACCTCTTTTAGTTTATTCTCATCAACTTTTTTGTGTCTCAGCCTGAAGGAAGT
This sequence comes from Trachops cirrhosus, assembly GCA_028533065.1. Classification (NCBI taxonomy): domain Eukaryota; kingdom Metazoa; phylum Chordata; class Mammalia; order Chiroptera; family Phyllostomidae; genus Trachops; species Trachops cirrhosus. Next base: position 1,433 of record JAPYXV010005677.1, on the reverse strand, counting down.
GAGGGGTGAAGATCAGCCATGGATAAATAATTTTATAATAGAACAAGGGCAAATACATAGACATATTTATTTCACAACATGGAAGTAACTAAATGATATGGAAGGAAACAAATCAGTGTATGTGGATGTGGATATTTGTTTCTGAACCTGGCAATTAGGCTGCTCTCCCAGCCATTTCATCAGTGAATTTTTATGACAAACCATTGTGTTTTCTGGAAAATGCTTTATGATTACCTGTCATTGGATTGCACCCTATCAGGTTCACATCCTGACTTTATTCTTAGAAAACACTCTAATTCTGCATAGATTAGTGATTCACAAACTTGGAAATTGCAACACTCTGCCATTGTTTTATTTTTGTTATACCATCCCCACCCCTGTACTCCCTAAAAGTATTTTGTGATATAGGCATCAAATATTTTAGGAGTTTTATATTTTTTAAGTAATAAAATTGGGAGCTGAGAATTTTCTCACACCTGTTGGTCATTAAAGATATTCCAGAATATCGCAACCCTAGACAGGGAATCACATAGCTAGAAAGATGATTGAAAGGAGTAAGCAATCCAATAGAGTTTAGAAATGCTACATAATTACATAGTTGGCAGTATAGTAGAGTAGTTAACACTTTACATTCTGGGGTCAGACATGTGTTTGAAACTTTTTAAAATTGAGATATAATTCACTATCATAATATTCACCATTTTATAGTATACAATTCACTTGTTGTTAGTATATTCAGAAAGTTATACAAGCATCACAACTATCTAAATTCTGAACATTTTCATCATCCCCAAAGAAAGCCTATAGCAATTAGCAATAACTCTTTATCCCCTTAATCCCTTAGCCCTTGGCAAACACTGAATCTATTTGCTGTTCTTTTTTCTTTCTTTCTTTCTTTTTTTTTTTGTGAACCCAGAATAGCCTACTTTTATTTGATTGTGATATTTCTTTTTTTTATCTTTTTCTTTTTTAATTATTTTATTTTATTTTTTTAAATTTTTTATTTTAGTTTATTCATTACAGTTTCTATCCTTTATTCCCATTCCAGCCCACCCACCCATTCCTCTCCTCCTCCCTCCCCTTTCCAACCCCCCTAGTTTTGTCCATGTGTCCTCTATATTTGTTCCTGTAAACCCTTCCCTTCTGCCCTGGAATTCCCTCCCCTCTCCCCTCTGGTCACTAACTACCTGTCCTCTATTTCAGTGTCTTTTGTTATATTTCACTTGTTTCTTTATTTTGTTGTTTAGGTTCCTGTTAAAGGCGAGATCATATGGTATTTGTCTTTCACTGCCTGGCTTATTTCGCTTAGCATAATGCTTTCCAGCTCCATCCATGCTGTTGCAAAGGGTATGAGCTCCTTCTTTCTTTCAGCTGCATAGAATTCCATTGTGTAAATGTACCATAGTTTTTTGATCCATTCATTTACTGATGGG
>JAPYXV010005676.1:0-10351 GCA_028533065.1 Trachops cirrhosus | reverse complement strand
GGACAACTTTAAATGTTCCAACACCCAAATCATAGGGGTGACAGAAGGAGAAGGAAGAGCAACAAATTGAAAACTCATTTGAACACATAATAAAAGAGAACTTCCCCAATCTGGCAAAGGAAATAGACTTCCAGGAAGTCCAGGAAGCTCAGAGAGTCCCAGAGAAGTTGGACCCAAGGAAGCACACACCAAGGCACATCATAATTATATCACCCAAGATGAAAGATAAGGAGAGAATATTAAAAACAGTGAGAGAAAAGGAGTCAGTTACCTACAAAGGAGTTCCCATAAATCTATCAGCTGATTTCTCAAAAGAAACCTTTCAGGCAAGAAGGGGCTGGAAAGAAGCATTCACAGTCAAGACAAGGACCTATATCCAAAATCACTCTATCCAGGAAAGCTATCATTTAGAATGGAAGGGCAGATAAAGTGCTTCCCAGATAAGGTCAAGTTAAAGGAGTTCATCACCAAGCTCTATTATATGAAATGTTAAAAGGACTTATCTAAGAAAAAGATGATCAAAATATGACAGTAAAATGACAACAAACTCACAATTATCAACAGCAGAACCTAAAAAAAAAACCCACAAGAACCAAAAACAAACTAAGCAAACAACTAGAACAGGAACAGAATCACAGAAATTGAGATCACATGGAGGGTTATCTGCAGGGAGGGGTGGATGAGGGGAGAAAACGGGGAAAAGGTACAGGGAATAAGAAGCATAAATAGTAGGTAGAAAATAGACAGGGGGAGTTAAGAATAGTATAGGAAATGGAGAAGCCAAATAACTTACATGTAGGACCCATAGACAAGAACTAAGGTGGGGTAATGCTGGTCAGGGGGTGCACAGCAGAGGGGAATAAAGGGGAGAAAAAAATGGGACAACTGTAATAGCATAATCAATAAAATATACTTAAAAAAACAAAAACAAAGCTTTTTATCCTTTTTTTAAAAGGTAAATACTTGTCATGAATACCTGTCCTATTTGATGAACACCTTCTTCTTGTTTTAATTACGGAAGGGCTACAATTTATTCAACCAAATTCCTATGACTGGTCTTGTAGGTTAGATTAAAATCTTTGATATTATAAACTGTTAACATTGTAGACTTAGTTTTACACTTAATATTTATTATTTCCCAAGTGTATTTTTCTAGAAAATAAAAATATTTGGTGAAAGAAATTGTTGGTGATTTTTTTCAGGGGACTCTCTCCACCTTTTTTTCCCAAGAACTAACTAACGAACTGCTAAACTGATCCACTAAGTATCTTTTTGAGTATTTTGCCTTCCTGTGAATGCACAGTAAACCCCACTCAGAACTTTCTGACTCTGTTTTCTTCCCACTCGGGCCAGACCAATTTTCTTTTTCTTGGGAGATCAAAATGGCAGAGTGAGCAACACGTGCCTTGAAATGTAGATTGAACTAGTTAAAATTGGTCCAAAACGGTTGGACATCGACAATTTCATGGCATTCAAAGTCACTTCATTCATTAGTGTAAATGGGCTTTTCTCTGGCCCACCTTGCTTAGAGTATTTGGCTATATTGATGCATTTTGGTGCCCTGAGCAATTCTTATGTGGAGGCTTGTGATAGAAAATATTGTTTGTCACGTTAGAAGTAGTGAACTGGCTTTTGAACAGGGCATGCATTAAGTAAAATAAAATGCACACCCCAAATTTCAATAGCTTCTGGGCACATTCTGCAAGACCCTAAGTTGTGTCAAAGGAGAATAATAAGAGTGCTCAAACTTAGTTTAAAGACATGCATGTTCGCTGAGAGGATGTTATGATTTCATTTTAAGGAAGAAACTATTTCAAAGTGTCTGGGTGTTCAGAGTCACCTAAATAAATAGATGCCAGTGGTTCTACCCTTGGTTCAGAATTTACAATTATGGAAATGCTACATTGGCATGCTGTACAGGCCAGTGGAAAGGTACAGTAACATACGCGTATGAGGGGAAATATAGAACTTTCATGCATCAAATGAGCAAGGTTTGACAGGCAGTTCCATTTGGAGATGGGTCATGCTGCTGATAACTACCACACTTTTTAAAGGTTACATTTTAAAGGTTACATTGGTGCTGAAGTTGTGCATGAAGATGAGTACCCTGTGTAACCGTAGGCTTTATATTTCATTCATCTCTTGTCATCTTAAAAACACAGTTCGTGATACAAATGGGACATAACATTTTGAAGAGCTCACTTGGTATGATAAGGACTTATCCAACCAAAGCACCATTTTTTTCTGAGTGGTAATTCCATTAAGGGGGGAAAATTCATATGACCTTCTTTCTTTCTTATCTGCTTTCAATCATACTACAATATTATGAAACAAATTGCTACTAATAGTGAGGCTGTCATATTCAGGAATGAAATGGCAGAGCCCATAGAGGCAAGTGATTGGCACAGTACAAGTTTCTTCTCACCAATTATACCGCTCAACAAAACACCAATGTTTTAAAGGGCTCCACAAAGTCACGAACTAAGATGGACCCCGTTCATTCACTGAACACTGGGATGTCCTCATGGAGATTCCCTCTAGAGCTCAAAAAAAACCAGACCAGAAAGGCAATAGCTATCGATCATAATTCCTGCCTGCAAAAAGCTAGGTCACTTTCAAGAAGACATTGAACTTCTTAGGGCCCTGGTAGTGTTATTTTAAAATAAAGATAAAATGTTCAATGTCACTAAAAAATAGGTATTACTAAAATCAGCCTGATGAGACACAAACCTGGGGCCTTAAAGTCTGTATCGTAATAGTTTAGAATTTTCATAAATCTCCTCCTCCCTTGTTACTTTGATAAAATTTTAAAAGTGACTCCTTCATTCAACAAATATGTTTGGAGCATCTATTGTATACCAGGCACTGTGTTAGATTTTGAAGATAAAGCAGGGAATGGGACATAGTCTCATTTGGATGAGCTTTCATTCTGGTGAAGATAACAGAGCAAAACATTGATAAAAAGAGAAAGACATGGAGTCTTCGGTTTCATTTCTGATGTCCATTGCTCACCAGTAGTCCTCGGGCCAAAGTTTAAGATTCAGTTACTGAGTTGAGTGGTTTTCAAACTCTGTTCACCGGGGTCTTACAGCTCTTCAGGTGGGAGTTGGAGGGGAAGACCAGAAAGTGATAAGCAGAGTATGTAAAACCCCTGACCATCCACCTCAGATGCTACCACAGCAAGTCTACTTTCAGCAACTTCATGTACTGTAAATATTTTATTTGTGGGATAATAGTATTTGGCTTTTCGTTAGAAAAAGGAAGAAACTCTCTGGATTTAAAAAAGCCTTTCAGATAGAGCTACTGAGAAAGAAAGTAATAAATAGACTTATTGAAGGTGTTGAAATAGTAGCACACCAAGGGTTCAAGCCAGGTCTCCTAAGAATTATTCTAGGGCTCTTTGTACTTTGCCATTCAATTGCTTAGGCATATATTCAGCTGCCTGTGGAGTAACTTGCAATTTTACCTTTTGAAAATTATAACGTTAGAGCTATAAAAATGTTAAGAGTTATCTAATGCAACCTTGCATGCTATATAACAGAGCTTTTCAAACTGTGGACTATAAACCATTAGTTGGTCTAGAAATTGATTTAGTGGGTGGCAACCAGCATTTTTTTTTAATGAAAGAGATAAAAACAGAAACTATCACAATGCATACCATGTGGGACAAGGGTAAGAGTTATTTCATGAAACTCGTGTATGATGTGCAAAAAAGATAAATGCAATATACGTATACAGGGTCGTAAATAAGTGTGTTTCTTATTGCGGGTCATGAACAACAAAGTTCAAATACCACGGATACATAGGAATGCCTATTGACCATTATTCTAAGAAAAAGACTCCAACAACAGAACCACAGAACTCTCATTCCATCCCTAGGCAACCACTCCTCGTCCTGCTACACTGAGATAACCATGAAGCATTACGCCTTGATCGCATCTTACTTTTGCTCGTAAGTCATTCCTCATTTCTCCCACAGATTCCACGGTGGTAATTTCCAGACCCCCACTCTACCCTTGATATTGTGAATGGCTTTCTTAAAATGCGATGGCCTTAATTTAAAATCAACCTCCTGTTAGGACCAGGTACATAATGAAAATGAGAAGCCTCCTGTTGAAATATTATTCAGAATTTTAGAACAGTGACTGCAGAACATTAATCCAAGCATGGAGTCCTTTTAAGCCTAGGGCCCTGTGTCACTACACAGGTTTGTGCCCATGAAGCCCCCCACCCCCAACCCCATGCCTTGAGGAGCAGGCTGACTGCTACCCTGGTACCCTGGGTCTTTGCTGCCGGTATTTCAGGGACCACTCCTCTGTCCCTGCAGCTCTAACCACAGGAGCTTGTTATTTCCAGGGTGAGCAGACTGCAAAGGTCCCTCTCCTGCAGAAACTCCATCTGGTTTCCTAACACACCGGGAAGAACCCAGCATGCTTCGTACATTCTCTTCCGCCCGGGCCGCACCACCCGCTTGCATCTCGGCTCCTCGGGCGTGGAGGTCTTTGATGTGAAATTTCATGGTCAATCTCATGGCAGCCAGACCCGTGAGTTATGCTCGGGGATCCAGAGGCAACAGTGTGCAGCGTGCCTGGCTACCGAGTTAGTTTCAAACATGCTCTGCTTAAATAGCGAGTTGCTCATTGACATGGCTCTGAATTGGTAAGATACTACTAACATAAACTTTTTAAAACATCTCAGTAAGTCTGTGAAAACCCAACACTACATGAAAACTAAATATACTACTCAGAAAGAGTGCTGTGAAAAGTCTGTTGCACATTTACAAATAAACCAAAATAAGATAAGTTCACCCTAAAATAATAAAAACATTCAGGTCTTTATCTTGAAAGGATATCATGAGTAAGAGTCTCAATCCTTTATTTTAGGAATATTAATCTAAATTACATATGCTTTAAAACAGAGGTCAGTTGAAATTTTAGGTTAAATATTCACTGAATGTCAAAATGCAATTTAGGGACTAAAGTCAAGTTCACTATATTCTTTTAAAATATCATTATGATAAAATTTCCCTTCTATTTATTACAATGATAAGTATAAAAATATTGGCAAATAAAAGTTAACGTGTTAAATGCATTGGCACACTTTTTATAATGGACTATCTAGGTAAAGCAAATCACTGTTTAATGAAAAATTCTACTCTTGGGTCTGCAATTTTTTTGTTTTATTTTTTAAGCATAGATTGCTCTCAGATTGACTTATTCACTTAAAAAAATTCTTTCTTCCAAATAAGGCTGCATTCTAAAAAATATCTCTGTTGTGGCTGACCCCCACAGATGGCACCAGACCCTGCGACTCTTCAAGAGAAGCTGTGACCCTCGCTGTGTGCGCCCACAGCACTGGACTCCGCAACAGTGCTCAGCAAAGGGTTAGCACATGGCTGAATGCACCCCTCCGCCCCAGCCTCCAGCACAGAAGGTTCTCCTGGCTGACACTCATCCCTCCGGTTCACACACATTTCATTGTTCATTTTGGTTTTGGAATGGCTTCCCAAATGACTAAACATGAGTGGAGGACATCTGAAAGATCTCTCTCCTTGAAGATCCTCTTGTACAGTGCATGCTAGACAGAATGGCTTTCTGTATCATTCAGGACCTTGGGCAGAGGTCGTAAGTTAAATTTGTCTTGGGGTCCAGCTCCCTGGATTTCAACACCATTTTCTCTTCTGGCTCTTGCCATTTCTCTCTCTGCTGTTCAGCCAACTTAAAATGAGCCACTGGAAAATCTACCTTGAGAGAGAGGAAGGAGGTGTTTCTTCATACGGGGCTCCATCGATAGCTTCCTTTTGGGTGGAAAGTTGCTCACATTGAGATGCCACACTGTCTCCTACATCACTATTGACATAGCATTTGCCACCCAGAAGCCTGAATGTAAGGAATCCTTCACTGACCATCAAGAGTGAAGGAACTGAAAAAGAAACAACTGCAAAGACAAGATTTATACTTATTCCCAGGCAGTGATCTCACAGAAATCTCTGGAGAGGTCCAAATCTTGTTGTACATGATCAGTCAGGCACCTGGGAACTCGTTAATGACAGCATAGCTCCTTGTTGGTTTTGATTTATAAATCCTCTCCCCTCCCCCACCTTTCCTCTTCCTCCTCTTCCTTCTTCTTGCCCACTTGGAGGCCAGTAGTGGTTTCCAGAGTTCCCCAGTTAGAATCCCAGGCCCACCACTTACAGACCATCTGATCTTGGAAACTTTGCTTAATTTCTCTGAATTCTAGATTCCTCACACATTAAATATGGGTGATAAGAGTATCTACCTCATAGAGTTATTATGGCTATTAATGGGATTAATAAATGTCAAAAATGTAGCACAGTGCCTGGCTCATAATAAATCCTTAATAAATATTAAATATTTACTATTATTACTACTGTATCAAATAGTTACATTCCCTTAAAATAGGCAGAGCCAATGAACTAACTCTTTAACTTAGAATTGTTGATGCCTTTCTACAAATTTATAATGTTAAATTATAAGAACAGATATTTTTCTGAGGGTGCACCACAAAGAAAAATCACCCATTAATTGGAAGTAAGGTTGTCAGTTATTTGCAGACATATTTCATAGTTTATCTTCTTGTAGAGAAGCAATGAAGGCCAAGCAACCCCAGAGAATTTCTGTCTCCTTAGCAGCCATCATTATTATCAATGATGAGACCACATTGCATCATACAGGTTTAAAAAAAAAGCCTAAGCCCTGGTTGGTGTAGCTCAGTGGATTGAGCACGGGCCTGCAAACCATAGGGTTGCTGGTTCAATTCCCAGTCAGGGCACATGCCCGGGTTATGGGCCTGGTCCCCAGTAGGGGATGTGAGAGACACAACCACACGTTGATGTTTCTCTCCCTCTCTCCTTTCCTTCCCTTCTCTATGAAAATAAAAAATAAATGAAATTTTAAAAAGAAGTTTAATATCCATAAGGAGTATGCATGATTGATCTTATTCCCATTTTGGGTAAATGAATGCTGTTGGTTACAAGGGGAAGGTGATGAGAGAGGATAAACAGGCTTCATAGTACAAGGAGGAGCAGTAGGAATGGAGCACCGTAGGGCAGCCACATCACAAGAGATAGGTTCTTAAAACTGTGGCCGGCCTGAAGACTTTACATACATCATTTTTTGTTCATAAATGAAATAATGTATCAAATACACTCAGGATATTTACTAAATAAAGATGTCATAAATTCTTAAAGAAATAATCTTTTTCTAAGTGAATACTGCTCCCTACCATCCCCCTAGCCCTAGGTTAATCTTTGCGTTAAATCCAGAAAATGGTATGTGAGTCTGTGTAAAGGGGAACACAAGGTGCTCTCCAGATTGTTGCTTTTTACCAAGTGTTCCCAACATTTGATTACTGGGCCTCATATATGACCCTCTAGGATAGAACCTGTGGTTAAGTGCCATCTAAAAGATTAGGGAAAATGCACATGGAAGAGTGATACTTGAGATATCAAGCAAGAAAACCCCTGAATTTTTGCTTAAAACAGTGTGACTGATGTCTCACATACAATCTCAAAGAATATTTCATTCATGCAGTAATTTACTTGCATATCCCTTGAAATGGAGTCAACAACTCCCATTTCCCCAATCTTCATTTAGGTGCCCCCCAACCCACCCCACAAATGACCTCTGCTCATTACAGAAAGAAACTTGTTAATAATTCTTAGTGCAGTTACTGTGGAAGGCCTCTGCATATCAGCAAACTCCAACAACAAACTACAAAAGATATTATATAACAACGGTGATAAGAAGGGCTGAACATTTACTACGCCTGCAGCATTCGAGAAACTCTGTTTTCCAAAGGAAGGAGAGATAGTTGCAGAACTCTGTGAGCATTGGCATTTGTAAGAATTCTTCCTTCTGCATGCAGAAGTTGAATCTAAACATCTGAATTACTTAACAGTTGAGCAAGTAAAACACGAATATCAGCACCAAATCCATACCATAGGCAAAGAAAGGAAAAGAGTTAGAGATTAAATGACTACTAGGTACATTATTTCCTCAGTGACTACTTAACATATGCTGGGAAGTCAGATGTTGAGATTCTATGTAAGTGTTTGTTAGCCAACCAGTTTTCCTTCCTTGGTTCAGTAAGGAGATGTTAGAAGCTGGGAAACCAAATTCTTCGGGCAGTAGAATGCAGGTTCCAAAGGCAGACCATCCAGGGCCAAATCCCAGACGCATCACTTATGAGCTGCATGCCCTTGTGTCAGCCTCTGCCTCTGCTGAGTCTCAGTTGCCTCATCTACAAAATGAGAATAATCATAGTACCTTCCCAACAGGCTTGACGGGAGGATTAAATGAGATGAGCTAGTTTAAAGTGCTTAGTACAGTGCCTGGCATGTCCTAAGCGCAGGCTATGTTGTTAGCTATTGTTATTATTGTCCATTTCACCATCATGGGCTCAGTACTGGCTAGAAAGACCGGTGGTGAGAGAGGTAGCTCATGAGCAACCTCTAACAATAACATCAGCAGTAATAGCCCTAGCCTGTGCTAACCCACGCATTTTGCCCCTTCCATAAGCCTCCTTTGCCCCTTCCAACAAAAATAAAACTGTCTTAAAAGTCTTTCCACAAAAGTCCCTCCAAAAAGTGAGAGTTTTTCTGGATCATGCTCTCAATTAACAGGGCACTCACTTTTAAAATCTCCTATTTTAACAAATTAAACACTCAAACAAATGTCATCCTCTCATCTATAAACACATGACTATGTTTCAAGTTGGATAATTGAATCATGGGTCTAATGTTCCAAAAGAATATATGTTGCTGATACAAAAATAATAACTGCATTAGACCACCATATCATAGTGAAGTTGGTTGTTATGAACAGCTTCATAAGCAGCAGATAATAAACATTGCTTTCAAAGAGTAAGATGCTGTGCTGTAAATAAATCATTACATTACATCAAAGGTACTAAAATCAACAATCACCTGATCATCATTGGCAAGCCTCATCTGGACTCCATTTTTTCCCTAATTAAATGAGAGAAGAGAGCGAAAAAAAATCTTTGCAAAATGTCCCTCATACAATAGAGTCTCTAACTGTAGGGGCAGAATGATGCATCCATTTCCACTTACTGTATTAGGGAATGACTAAATTACTTGTAGCTCCTTTTCTGCATGTACACTTATGAGTAATGATATAATTTTCTAAATCACATAAAAATACATAAACAGGATTCAGTACACTTCTATGACCCATCTTTATGAGAATTCATGTGGATGTTAATTTTATAGAATATTGCTAAGAGTATTTTAAAAAGAGCCTATCTTAGTCCCTTTACAATTCAGGCTGCATATCTATTATACATATTTTAGCTTTGAACATGCAGAATAATCGTATTTGGCTGTATTTTGGCACCTATATTCAGAACCTGAGATCTTAAAAATTCACTATTTCTCAGCTTGCTCACAACTTTCTACTATAAAAATTAAGCTTGCATTCCAAGTCTTAATGTTGAAGTCATTTAAGGCTCCTTTTTAAAATGTCGTGCGACCATAAAACTAGCAATGTGAATTTTATTTAAATTGATTTTGTATCTTCATCACTGCTCCTTAAAAAGAATCTCGTCGTATTACTCGAGATAATGTATGTGTCAAAAAAGAAGCCTCCAATGCACTTCCTGTGCACTTGACAGGGTGACAAAATATTTCTCCTATCCTTTCCTAATTGAGCTTCAGTACAAAGGAGGACATTATAATAATATTAATAATAGTTACATGGATATTTGTAGGTACTGTGTAACCCTTCAGTCCATTTTCCCAGACAATAGTGGCTACAAAGAGGCTTCAAAATAGAACATCGCACAATATGAATGCCACTTTTTTTTCTATCTTACATTTTAAAAACATCATTGAAATCAGAAAGTTCATTTACAAAGGACTGGCAGTTGCAATCACAGCAATAATGTAGTGCTGAGAAAAAAAGGGTAATTGGTTTGGTAAAGATCGCTTTCCATTACACCATAAAGCACTACACAATAGGAAAGGTCGCCAATTAAGCAATCATGAATACCAAGTACTGAAGCTGATGAAAATAGGGCAGTGGTTTAAATAGATTTGCAAGCAATTTACCTTTTCACAATGTTGGCAATCTGATGCAATTTGCTTGCAATTTTGTCTGCTTTCAGTAGCACTCGAAGCTGACACTACACAGACCAAATGGCAAAGAGGCCCTGCATAGAAAATGTAAAACTATCTTGGCTGCATCAGGGAACCAGAATGGTGGTTCATCAGGAAAATTACAACAATTAACATAAGTGCTGCAAAAATCAACATTTTAAATGTCACACTCACTAGTCTGTCCAAAGACTGTAAAAGTACCATCCCCATTGC
>JAPYXV010005675.1:0-10352 GCA_028533065.1 Trachops cirrhosus | reverse complement strand
GGTCAAGACCAGGGTGACAGAAAGAGAAGCATAAAGAATTGATAGATCAAAAAATAATAGGAATTAAAAGATGAAAGGTTACTTTAAAATAATTAAAAGAAAACAAAAACAAAACACACAAAAAACAAACAAAACAAAACAAAACAAAAACACCTATTGTTGGTTTCAGACTGGTCAAACCGGTTTTCTGGTTGACTTCAGCACATTGTGGGGTGACTGGAGACAGTTTTTCTCTGTTCCCGTTCAGGACGCAGTCAGCCTCTGGCGTACTGTTCATAGTGTAGGCGCGCGTTCTCCCCCAAGCCCATCTGGTGCTTCCCAGAAGGGATCTGTGTGTGGGGGCTGGGTGCAGCTATGTGCGTCCTTGGGAATTCACCGCCGTGTGTTCCGATGTCCCTCGGAGAGCCCATGCCTTTTCCGAGTTCACGGGTATGCATTCTCTGGGTCCCCAGGGGCGCCCACTTCTCCTACCTTCAGGGCCTGGGCCTCACAGGTCCCGTGGAGCACCCGCGCCTTTTCTGGGTTCATGGGTGCACATTCTCTGGGTCCCAAGGGGCGCCCACTTGTCCTACCTTCAGGGCCTGGGCCTCACGGGTCCCGCGGAGCGCCCACGCCTTTTCTGGGTTCATGGGTGCGCACTCTCTGGGTCCCAAGGGGCGCCCACTTGTCCTACCTTCAGGGCCTGGGCCTCACGGGTCCCGCGGAGCGCCTGCGCCTTTTCCTTTTTCAATGCTGTGGTTTCGGAGACTTTCACCAAACCACGCTCTCTCTGTGTTGGGGGCACTCTCTGTGTTGGGGGCACGGGCGTAGAGGCGGGTGTCTTTGGATGCACTGGGTGGGTTGCACACTTTCACCAGGGCTTTGCGTGGGTGCTTACATACCCTGTGTGGTTACCTCTTTGTCCTCACTCCTCTCTCTGTGCCCTCCGGTAAACTGGCCTCCCCCAGTGCTGCTCAGTCCTTGTTTGGCCAGGGAGGGAGTCCGCACTGCAGTCTTTTCACTGTGCCTTCTCCCTCCAGAGGAAACACTCTCTCACTCAGGTGATGACTGTTCACATACTTTCCTCCAGTTTCACCACTTAGCTATGTATCTCCAAACAAGGTATTTTTAGTTTTATTTATTTAATGGAATCACATCATTATATGTAAACTTTTATGTCTGACATTTTTCATTCAACGTATTTCTGAGATTCAACTAGATGGATGTGTACAACTATAGTTTGTTCATTTCATTGCTGTAGAAGAGTCCACCATGTGATTATATTGTATCTCATTAACCCATTTGACTGTGGATAGATAGCTGGATGCATCCAGTTTGGTGCTATTATCAATTATAATGTTATAAATATTTTTTTAATAAATATTCTTGAATATGCCTCCTGGCTTACATGTGCAACAGTTTCTTTAGGGTATTTGCCTGTAGAGTATAACTTCTGTATTGTCGAGTGTGAACATAATCTACTTAAATGCATTTAGCAGGAAAAAACGTAACTCTAACTTAAAATGGTTTAAACAATAAGAATATTTACTACTTTCCATAACAATAAACCTAGATGTAAGGAGAATTCTGTGTTGTTTGTTTTAGAGCTTAATGTTGTTTTCAAGAACCTAGGAAATTTCCATTTGCTGCTCTGCAGTCCTGAGATTCACTTGCACTTCATTCTCAGGCTAGACCCTCACAGTCACAAGATAGCTGCAACAGTTCCAGATGTCACATCCAGTCACAGCCAGATCCAGAGGAAGAAGAGACCACCTTCTCCAATGTTTTTCTCTTAGGCGTAAGAAAACTCTTCTTTATACCCCCAGCAAACTTTCTCTTACCTCCTAGGTAAGAATGACATAGCATGTTCTGCCTTAATCAGTCTCTGCAAAGGGTGATAAAACCATCTAAAACAATCAAGATATTCAATGTACACCCTCACAGACTGGAGAGAGGTTCTTTCCCAAGTACCTAGCCATGGGGCGAAAGTTGTATCCTTCATCTTTTTCCCCTAACTTTTGCTATCATTAGATATAATGATGAGTAGTTATTATTGTACCAAATAAAATTTTAAACATATATTTAAGTAGAAAGAAGTGCATAATGAATCAAATAATAAGCCCCATCCCAGGTACCCATCTTCTGACTCCATAATGAATTCATGGCGCATCCCCTTTTCTCTCTATCCCTTTCACTTCCTACCTTCTCCCCCAGATTATTTTGAAGTTAGTACAGCTGTTGTGCCATTTCATCTGTAAATATATCTGTATATATCTTTAAAAGAGCAAGACTCTTGGAAAACAAAAGTACAATGCAATGATCACATCTTAAAAAATAACTTTCATGATATCCACAAATATCCTGTTAGTGTTCAGATATCTCCAATTACCTCATATATGTGTATGTGTGTGTGTTTAAAGAGTTTGTTGACTTGAGATCGATACATGTCCCAAACACTACAATTGGTCTAAGTAGGACCAAGTATTCTTAAAAAAAAAAAAAATCAGTGTTCTGTAAATGAGGAGGATGGGCAGTTGAGCAAATGCCTAGCGTAGGCTGGAACCCCGAGGCTAATGGGCTCCAAACAGGCTGTGGGTGGTCTTCCTAAAGGCCCACCGATGCTGGTCAGTAGCCATACCTGGAAATGCTGTAGCAGACAGTTGGGTTACAATCAAGCAGAACTTTTGTCCCTCAATGGGCAAGAAATATTAAAGATTCCAATTTCTTATCAAAAGCATACCACAAAGAAAAGAGCATCATCAAAAACTGAGTAGGGAAGAGGAGGGAATTAATGCTAATTCCACTACAGAAAGAATCTGTTTTTAAGAAATCAGCTATTAGCAAGAGATTAATAAAAATGATGAAAGACCAGAAAAATTACAGTTCTCTGGCAAATGATACCTATTGATTAAAATGAAATTTAAAGGTAAAAAAGATAATTTCAATTCACCACTTCTTTGTCATCAATTTTGCTTTTAATCTGCACTTAGTTTTTAAAATTAAGTTGTAAATCCTTGAATTGATTGATATTGAATTTTAAATTGTGATTTTTTTAAAATATGGAGTTAAGATAAACTGCTAACAGAAGTGATAGAGTGCTAATAAGATTTTTTGCTCTTATTTATTAATACCTCTCCTGCTTCTAAAAAATGTATTTCAGTAACAAAATAAAATATACAGATTTGATAAGATGGGGAAAACATCAAAGCAGAGTAAAAAGGCAAAGTTCAAGAAATGAGAGGAGAAAGAATAATTAAGCAGAAAATAGGCTAAAGGAAGGAGTTACTCAAACAGAAAATAAGGGCAAGAAAATCCTTATAACTTCAATAAAGTAAATCATACTTTAGTTTACAGACCACACTTACTGCATTTAAGATAATAAAACTTTTTGAGGTTTAGGTCCTCTTCTCCATCTTCCAACTTATATCTTTCTGTCCAACGGTCACAGGTCAGAGGTCGTAGTTGAATGAGTAGGAAAAAACGTTGACTGTCAGCACAGCTTCTCCATGGACATGGCAGGTGGCTGTGGCCAGTGAAGGGTCTAGGGCAGGGGTGTCAAACTCATTTTTACAGGGGTCCACATCAGCCTCAAGGTTGTATTCAAAGGGTGGAATGTAATTTTAGGGCTGTATAAATGTAACTACTCCTTAACAGTTAAGCGAGGGCTCGGCGCTGCTGCCGGGTAGAAACAAGGTGCTGGGCCAGATAAAACAAGGTGGAGCGCCGAATTCGGGCCTCGGGCCTTGGTTTGCCACCTGTGGTCTAGGGCAATCGCTCTCAGCTGGGGCACGTTAGCCCTCAGGGGATAGTTGAGAATATCTGGAGGCATTTTTGTGTGTCACAGTTATGGGCCTCTAGCGGTAGAAATCAAGCTGCTGCTAAGTATCTTATAATGTACAGAACAAGCCCCTACTCCCCACTCCCAAAAAAAGAATTAGCCAGCCACAAATGTCAGCTGGGCCTAGCTGAGAATCTCTGATTCAGTGAAGAAAGATGTAGAACTACTCCGAGGGCCCAGCCTGTTATGCACCATTAACACACATAGAATGACTTCTCTCTCCTTTGTCCAGAAAATTCTTTCTCTACAATTTTCTTTCCTTGCCATTACCTTCATCATAATCAAGATGCATGCTTTATTTAAAATCTCACTTCTAGTTTACTGCAAGTTCCTACTGATCTCCTGGCTCACTTTAGTTCATGAGCACACAGATAATTTTTTTTGCTGACATTGTAATTCACTACCTCTCACCTGAAGAATTGCAGTGGTTTCTATTTTGTCTATGATGCCAAAGCTAAACTCCTCATCCTCACACCAGGCTTATCATCCATCAACAGCTAAATCTTCATTTTTGTAATCTCACTTTAAATTCCCATAGCTGCTTTGTTCCAGCCAAGACATCAAGAGATCTTTCTCCATCTCATTTCCTTCACCTGGTTCAACCTCCCTCCTTGTTGTCTCTTGCTGCTTTGGTAAGAAATAACTCATGGAAAAAACAGGTTGCTTTTTAAATGCTTCTGTAATGGATAAATGGGACAGTAGCAGAATCTCCTACAAAACTCATAAACTAAAAAGACTTTATTCTCCTTTTACTATACAATGTTAGAAAATTGTTTTCAACATTAAAGGCCTATACAAACAACATTTTCAAGCACAAAAAAAATCAATATTAATTTCTTCATAATTTTTTTTATTTTCCAAAAGGTCTAATTAATGGAGTTTTTGTGGGTTTTTTTTTTTCCATAAAAATCTTGCTTTTGTAGCAAGAAAAACTAGGGAGATATAATTCACATGTTTTTTGAAGATGGGTTTATTTTAATCTTAAAAATATTTAGGGGGTTACATATGAAACCCTAGTGACACAAAATAATAAGATTAAAATACAATAGTAAATTTACATTTTTCCATTAAAGTCCATTGCATAAGAGAGTTACTCTTGTGTCTCAGATAATGCTAAGTCAATAACATTTCTAGTACAGAAACTGGATATCTTTTGCCTGAATAAAAGAAATATGGGCCTATTTTGAAATATTTAAAAAGTTGTTATACAGAAAGAAAAATAAATAAACTTCTAAAGTTGCTCACAAGGAGCAAAGCAGGACAAACAAAAGGCCATTGCAAGGGGTGAGATTTTGGCTCAATATAAGGCAGAAGTCCTATAGCCACTCTGATTTTGAAGGAGTTTCAGCAATGTCTCAAGGCCATCACTTCAGTGTGGAAAATGTGCCCTGACCAAAGGCTGCTGGCCTTGGCTTCAGAATTCCATCCTCGATGAACTATGCACACTGCACACGCCAGCCCCATGGCTTCATGTGCTTGGTTTCTCAGCTTCTCTCCTCATCTGGGCAGCCACCAGCCCCAAACATCACACTTAGAGGCAACCATGTTGCTTCTGTGTTCAATGGCTGGAGTTCCCTACTGTCTGCAAAATAAAGTCGTAACCCTTAGCAAAGTTATAACTCCTTCCCAGTCTGCTCACCACCAACCCACTGTCCCACCCCAGGTTTGATGTAAAATAGGTCGAATTTTTAAAATTGTTATTTCTTTATATATACAGAGAGAGAATTAAAGGACTGACTTAGGGAAATGTTCTACATACGATGCAGCCAGATAGTAAAAAGAAATTTAACAAAGTCTCCCGTAAGATCTTTGTGGTCAAGTCAGAGAAATGTGCACAACATAGGAGGGATCTGTAACAAGAAAAGGGACAATCAAGCACAGATTAATAGATAATTGCTGGCCTAAAAAGAGATTTCCAGTGGTAGAACACAGAATGTTGCCTGTCCAACTGTTATGGAACAGAAATTGGGGTTCTGCTGCCCACTGCCCCTAGGCAAACTCCAGAGGCAGAGGTTTGGTGAAAAAGGAAAGAGGTCATTTATACAAAAGCCATGCAATTTGGAAGAAAGGCAGTCTTCCGCCTCAGAGCCCACCCCCTTCAGGACACCCAGAGATAAACCTCACCACCCTCTTCCAGACCAACCCAAGGCTGCGTTGGGAGCTCTTTCTCCCATTTGAAAGATACTGTCCTTTGATTGTGCAGGCAGCCGCTGCACGATCATTCAAGCTGCTCAGCTCGTTCCTGTTTCAGGCTTCTCCCTGGAGTCTGGGAGCGCAGCCTTGGCCACGGCCGCCCTTGCTGGGGGCAGGGCCTGTCTCCTGGCGATACAGCTTCTAAGGCCTGCTTATGCACTCATGCTGCACCTCCCCTTCTGGTTCCCAACAAAAAATAAGGAGATGTGTTTCTCCCATCCCTCCGTTTAAATCTCCTGGCCCAAAATTTCGTGCGCTCTGGATGAGTCCAGCTCCCCAGCCAATCCTGCCCTTTTCCCAGGCTAGACTAGCAGATCAGCATCTCCCCTCCCCGGGGCTCCCCGTTCTGGGAGTAGGAGGGTCTTCCCTCCGTCAATCACCCTCACCAGCCTTGAGAAGACTCTGCACAGGGCCCCCTCCTTCCAGATCCGTGCCTGAGGTTGGGGAAATCTGCTGCCGTGTGCTGCATTAGCAGCATGGCTTCACCCTGTTTCCTATGACCCCCCTCCCTTGGCTCCTTCTCTGTCCTAATCTGGCCAAGTCCCATACAGATCTGTCTGCGTCACAACCACATGGTTAAAACTCTGGAACTCATGTTCATCACATTTAAAGATCATGATCCTGAGAAGGAAAGCAAATATAGTGAATGGCAGAAAGAGGAGACAGAAAGCCAGAAGGCCAGATAGAACAAAAGAAGATGAAATTCAACCAATTCCAAAACCAAACTACAAAATTACAAGGCAGGGAGACAGTGATATTGCAGGACCATTTATGGAAAAGGCTTAAATATTTTATTCAATTGCAAGCTTAATATAAGTCAACATGTGACTCTCCAAAAAAATGAAACTAATATGAACTTAGGTTGTATTAATAGACATACAGTAGCTATAATAAAGGAGATAAATGTTCCTCTGTCTTCAACAATCGAAATGTCGAAGGAACGGAGGATACTTAGCCTGAAGAAAGAAGGTGGATTGATGGTTCTCTTTAAATATTTAAAGGGATGTCATGTAGAAGCAGCCCTTAGAAGTTCAGCATACAGTGGGTAAGATATGAATAGATAAATTTGAATTTTCTTCCTAACACTGAAAATTGCCATGGGAGAAAGTAAGGTCTCCATTACTAGACTCGATCGGTTTTATACATGCTGTCGGTGGGATTCATGTCCTGCAAAGGTGATCAGAATGAATGACCGTTAGGTATTCTGAACACCAAGATTCTACAATATGGAATAACCCAGAAAGCTAGAATCATTGGGTAAAGCTGTGATAGTGGATCATGAAAAATGGGGATTAGTGAGAGAAAGTTGCTCCATCCTCAGGAATTATGAAGCAAAGCTCTTGCTGTCTCTGGACAAAGTCTTAAAGAGACGAATTACACTTCTACACTCATTCCCTGTGATAGAATTATAGGGAAAATTCTCTTCCCATTTTATGCTTTATAAAAGTTTTAAAATGTTTCCTCTTCCTAAACCTGCAATATCTCTAAGTTGTGTAAAATGTAGATATTGGTAGGCATTTTCCAGTAGTTTTTCAAGTGTAACAAGTTAAAACCTAACAATAAATTGTAAAATACATTTTGTGGTCCTTATGAGACAGGATAGAGAGAAGCTAGGAAAATTCCTTGGCAAGTAGGATAGGAAAACTGAGACAGACAGCTGAACAAAATAGCTGAGCAGTTTACAGCCAGGTGCAGATGGTCACCAAGGAAAGGAGCCTGAGTGCCTGGTGGGGGCAAAACCGAGAAGTGAAGAAACTTGCCCCCAAGGTAACTTTTCTTCCACGGAGATAACATCTAGGCCTCAGTTGTATTTCAGCTCCAAGCCCAGAAAAGCAGGTAGGGGACACCAGAACCAATTGCAATGAATAAAAATCCTCTGTCTTGTCACTGACCAATCAGAGGAGACCATGAAAGGTCTCACCTGAAGAACTGATGAGTATTCTATTGAAACCCTACACTGAGACCTCCCCTAAGGTTCCTGCCTGCAAGAAAGAGATAAAAATCTCAAAACAAAGGACCCAGAGTACATTTTCTCCCTCTGGGGAGCAGCTGATGCCATTTTCCATTTCCTTCATCTTCCCCTTCTTTCTCCACAAGCACTGTCTCCTAAACTCTAAGGCAATGGGCATCTGGTACCTTGTCTCAGCCTTATTCCCTGAACTGGGTGGGCCCTAAGGCAGTGAGCTAAGGCAGCCCAGTCTAAGTCTCCTGTTGCTTCTTCTATGCTGAGCCCTTCCTTGTTTCACTGTCCCCAGCTTTAATAAACATACTCTCACAGTCACCTGGACTCATGTTGCGAGATCTTTCCTACATGAAGTCAAGAACCCACACACTATAGCTGGCCCTAGGCAGGCCCACTCAGGGCCAGGACCATGTCCAGTAACACTTAGAACTAAAATTTGTATTCTAAATTTATTTTTTTATTTGAATTTGTGTTCCCCAGACATCAAACGGAACTAACCTATCTGCCCACACCCGTAGGTCTCCTCTTCTTATATCAGTGTTAAAGTGATGATTTTGGTCTGTTTTAGCGCTCAATATTAGTGACAATCTAGACCCAGGACCCAGCCCCTGGTGCCCCCTCAGAAGCCCCACAGCAGTCTGGACCATTCTGGGTGTGAGTGCGCCAACAAGGCAATGCACACTGCTGCCCCTGCCCCGAATGCCTGGAGGCCTGTGCCCACCAGTGCACGCCCCCACAGTAGCACCCCGCTCACACACACGTTTCTTGTCACAGTGGGCTCCACTTACAAAAATACAAGTTCAAAGGTAAACTTATTAATAATGTCCTAACAGCACCAGCAGAGCATTAAACCAAGCACAGGGTCTCCTCTGGGGCGCACACCCGTGGGGCTGCCCTGCTGGGGAGAGAAACCTTGCAGTTGCTAGAAACTAAATGGGATGTGACAATGTTATGCTGTCATCTCAAGAGCACAATAGGAAAAGAGGCTTCTTTCCTTTCTATTTTACTGTGCTCATTTCTCAAAAATACAGCTCTCAGCATTTCTTCTGATCTTGCACTGCCTGAAGCTGAAGTCTTAAGTTATAATTTTCCCTGCATGGCAAATTTGCCAGCTCATTTTTTTAAATTAATGGTTGAAACTTCTTTTCTTATTAATGTACACCCAAATCCAATGGACCAGCTGCACCTAAATCCAATGGACCATTGATGGCCTTATCCACAGGTAACATATGTGGGCATTAGCTTTTTAGAGGAAAAAATTGTTCTCCCACATTGTTGAGTTAACCAAAACTATTTTTAAATAATGTGATGGCTGAAGTCATTTGATGAGGATGGAGGCTTGTCAGGGTTTTCACGGGAGCACACTTCATCCATCCCTCTGGTCTCGCCCCCTGGAACAGCAAGTCTACCCAGTTTCTTGCTGCCTGCCAAACCCATCTGACATTTATATTTTCCCCTAAGCTGCTCACCCTCCACCTGGTGTCTTCATTTACTGGAATGACAGTCACCTCAGATCGGTCTTGTAACTGCCTTGATATTGCAACATAGTCTCTTACAGTTTTGATCTAGTTTCTCACCTTTAAGGACCTCTCTCCTTTTATTTCTTATGTCCTGAGTTTTGAATCCTTCATTGGTGTTTGGCAAAAATAAAAAGGCATATTTATAAGTTATTAAGTACATATTTACATTTAATTTCTCCCTTTTCTATCCAAGTTACCAACATAATGCTGTTTGCCCAATATGTTATAAAGCAATTTGTTTCTGAAATGTTTTTCCCAAATCACATACACATACATCAGTATATGTATATACTCCG
Organism: Trachops cirrhosus; assembly: GCA_028533065.1. Classification (NCBI taxonomy): domain Eukaryota; kingdom Metazoa; phylum Chordata; class Mammalia; order Chiroptera; family Phyllostomidae; genus Trachops; species Trachops cirrhosus. The sequence goes on along the minus strand of JAPYXV010005675.1, from coordinate 563 downwards.
TTCCCATAATCTATTACTAAACATTTTCCCCATGCGCTGAGGGCTACGTACACTTACAGGCACCCAGCCAATAAGAATTGAGAGACACTGCAAAAACCCTTCCTCTCAGTGTGCAGCCTTGCTCCCCAACAGCTGGCATGTTCTGCATAGTGTCCTTTTCCCCCTCAGCCTTTATTTCTGACAATTGTTTTGGGTCTGATCAAGACTCTTTACCCCTAATAGATAGCAAAATGTTTGAAAGTAATAGAGTTGTACTTGCCTCAGAAAAAGCGAGGAAAATATCAGGTTGGATGCTATATTTATACAAGTTGCAAGGGAGCTGATGTGGCCCTCAAAGAAACAGATGTGGAAACAGGGTGAGGCTCAGCAGACAATTTCAGGTAGAAAACAAGAGACATTAGAATGGCATCATAAACATCTCTGTAGCCTGGGATAATCGACCTGCTACTGTTTGAAAAGCATCTAGAAAAAAATGCAAGCCAGAAGCATGTCATGACTTCTAGTCCTTTGAAGAGAAAGAAAGAGATGTGTGTTGTCAATATGAAATGCCGGGAATGCATGGT
>JAPYXV010005674.1:0-10352 GCA_028533065.1 Trachops cirrhosus | reverse complement strand
TTGTGAAGCATGAACCAAGACCAGCCATTCATATGGAAAAGTCATGGTTAACAGTTTGGATGGGCCTGTAAGCTGGGTGGGAGGAATCTCAGGGGATATTCAGTGTGGAGCAGTGTTAGCCAGGTTGATGGAGTCTCAGATATGGCATCCTCCTGCTAGCTCTGTGGCTCTGTGGGAGAGTTAGAAAGGGGACAATGGCCTCTGCCCACCATTCTGTCTGGGAAAAGATTGTCTGCCAGCTCCCAGCTTGCCAGACATTTCAGTTCCTCCTTGTATGCATATTGCCTTTCAAGCTGAAAGCCGGGTGCTGGAACTCAGAGGGAGTGAGTCTGAGTCAGTCTGTGTGTGGGTACTTTAACAGGAACTGCTTGGGACTCCAGAAGTTTCTACCACCAACTCAATCCCCACTGGTTTTGCAGCCAGATATTATGAGGACTTATCTCCCTTGCACTGGAAACCTGGGCCAGGGGTTCTAGTGTAGGGCTGGGACTCCTAACTCCTGAGATATCCCTCCTGAATTTTTATCTACCACACATGGTTGTGGGACCATCCTATTCCACATCTCTGTCCCTCCCACCAGTCTGGATAGATGTGCTTTCTTCAATTCTGTAGTTGTCAAACCTCCACTTAACTTGATTTCTGACAGTTCTGGGTGATGGTTGTTCTATATTTTAGTTGTAATTTTGACATGGTTATATGAGGAAGTAAGCTAGATTTACCTATGCCACCATCTTGACTTGAAGTCCATGCTACTTTTATTGTTAAGTATGAAAATGAAAACATTGGTGAGAGCATCTCATGTCAGTAGTAAAGCTAACCTATGGGGAGAAAGTTATCCAGTTTTTCATTCTGTGCATTTTGCTCCTCTCCAAGCCATAATACAATGACAACCAAATGTGATTAAGGCAACAATTTACAATGTAATTGACTTCTCTATTGTTTAACAGTTAAGCTAAGACTACAGAAATATGAGGCCTAATGTCCATTGCTCTTTTTACATTGATTATTGCAGCATACAGAGGTCTCCTGAAGTATTAGCAAAAATACATATATACTCAAGCATATTTCTCCAGCTTCCAAGTTTTCCTAAGTCTAAGAAGTAGGAATGCCTTGAATATTACTTCAACCTACTTGAATTACTAATAATATTCACCGCTGGACAGATTATCTGTTTCATGTTTGGCAAGGATAAAAAAAGAAAAAACCACCACCAGTTTCCAGTATACTTGGTAACAAAGTATACCATTGTCTTCTTCATAGTTACACATTTTAAACTTTGCTGTTGAGTTTCTCTATAATCATGAATATGTTTATGATCAATTATCTACATAATTCAATTTAGTAAATATTTAAAGAGGCATACTTTCAGTAAATATTGATGCAGTAAAGGAACACAGGCTTTGGTTCTGAACTGCTGGGTTCAAATCTTGTTCTCTACTATAGGGAACTTACTTCACTACTCTGTACCCATTCTACACCTGTCAACTGGGCAAAATAATATCTACATCCAAGATTTGTTATGAGAATTAAATCAGTTAACACACAGGAAGAGCTTAGAACAGTGCCTGGTTCCATGACTATTACCTTATTAACAAACATTAAATGTTAAATTACTGCAATGTGCCCAGCACAATGGCAGGTGATATAGTGGTGAGCCAGTAGACATGGTTTCAGCCCTTACAAGCTTACATTCAAGCAGGAAAGACAAATATGAATGTTCCTGTGCAGTTAGGATTCCGTCCTTCTTGAAATAAATTCAACTAGTCAGCTACATTCATGTAATATTGGAAAGTTATAAGTGAGATGGAAGAGGCCTGTTTTCTGGGCCTTCTGGCTGTTTTTCTGCAGAGGCAGGGGCACAGAGTCTTGAGGTTTTCTGCCCAGCATTCTAGTACCTATGTACTAGCTTCCCGGGTATCAAGAGGCAGTTAGTTATTACAAAGTCAGCAGAAGCACTGGCTGGCTCTTTTCTGAGTCTAGTTTTCTGTTCCCTGGGTCAGAAGTAAAAGGTGCAGCCTCAAAGGCAGCAGCTACCCTGATGGCACAGTTCAGTCTTGTCCTAGGAATCATTCCTGGAGAACCTCATTTAGAGCCTGCTATTCCACCCCTCCAAAAAATTTTATAAGCACCTAATTTCCTTTTTTGTGTTGCTTCCTGCTTTTGATAGTAGAGTGCTACCAAGAGTCAGGTGTCAGGGAAGCCAGGAGTGGATCAAGAAGGAGGTCAACGGTGTAGAAATCTGCTGAATTATACTGTAAGATGAGGACTGGAAACCTTTCACCTGACACAGTAATGGGATGCTGGGACAAAACATATGGTAATAGAAACAGTCACACAGAGCTCTTTCTAACAGAGATAAACATGCTAGAGAGTGATAACCAACTGAAATATGTACAAGGTCAGCACATATCACAGGAATGCAATGCTTGTATCAATGTGGTTATGTTCATTATTCTTATTCTAGCATAGTTGTCAGACTTCTGTGGGAAATATAGATTCCAAGAGAAGGCAGATGGAAGTTTCACCAGATAAAATCAAGTCTGGAATAAGAAGAGCCAGAAAAATATGCCCTGGGGTGGTTTGTTTTTATGGCCACTTAAAGTAGTTAAGGCTATAAATTAATTGTCTTTGTATATGAAAAATAATTTGAATGTGTTTTCTCACTTTTTTATATTGTAAAAAGAACATGTGATTATTGTAACAAATGACACATTCCAAAAGCAAAGTAATAAGTTTCCTCCTACTCTTCCCTATGTCCACGCCAATAAGGGTAACCAATGTTAACTGCCTGGGTTTTGCATCATTCCCTTTACCCACTCTTATAAAACTATAGCTAGTTTGTTTTGGGTTTTTTTCCCAAGAATTCTCATATTACTATGCAATTGCTTTATTCACTTAACAGTATATTGTGGATAACTGACCAGGTCAATTGGCATAGATCTAACTCAGTCTTCTAATAGCTGAATCCTTCTATGGTACCATTTGCTCCATTTTGATGAATGTGTAAATTGATCTAGGCTTTTATCACAAATAACAGCACTGCAACAAACATTCTTATCCTTTCCTTATCATAGGATGCATTTATTTCCACATAGATATTCCCAGTGGCAGAACCAGTAAATCAAAGATATTTCCTCTATCACCTTGGTTGGTGTGGCTCAGTTGGTTGGAGTATCATCCTGGGCACATACCTAGGTTGCAAGTTCAATCCCTGGACTGGGCATGTATGGGAGGCAACCAATTGATGCTTCTTTTCATATAGATATTTCTCTCTCTCTTCCTTCCTCTCTGTCTAAAATCAATAAACATATTTTTAAAAAGGTATTTCCTATTTCAAGACATATTGCATACTGTTTATCCAAAGGAGTATTGCAGTTCACACTTCTATCAGGAGTGTGTGAGTGTCCATCTCCCCTATTCTCACCAAGTGTAGATCCCACCCCGCACCAATAGCAGAAGAAGGGCCATATAGAAGTATCCTTAAATTATTTGGGTCAATAAATTTGGCCTCCAAAACTGTACATTTTTATTGAATCCATCTTCTTTTAATCATTCCATTTTCCTTCTCTTGATTGACAAGATTAGAGCACTAAGCAACCAGGTTTTCTGTGGTTAATAATGTGCTTTTCTCACAAATACAGTTATTCTTAAAGGAAACGAAATAAGAGGAGATCTACAGATGTCTATGGACACTAAATCCACCTTTGACACCTTGACTGACTTCTCATAGTTTCTGAACACACAGGCTTTTTTGTATAGCCCTAAGAAAACCTAGAGTAGATGAGGGTGAAAAGCTCAGATTTTATCTCCCTTCATCTCACTTTAAAAGACTTATCCACTCATGTTGTAGCATGCTGGCAAAGAAAAGTCACCCAAATATCAAGGTCTACCACCAGAATTATAGCATCAATCACCTGCTCTGGCTGGTTTCACCTTCTAGTTTTTCTCTAACACACTGCCAATACAGGCTGAACTCCAGGTTCCATCACTTTTTGCCCTGTTGTGCAGTTAAACTCTATATGCTTTACCTATAAAATGACAACAATACAGCGTGTATTTGATATTGCTTATACAAGTACTAAATGATATAATGTGAATAAAGTACTTAGCATACTGTTTGGCAAATAGTAAGCTTTTAAAAATATCACAAAATTTCATATCTCCTTTGAAATACAAGCCATATATGTGTAAATTTGTAGACACTTAAATCCCTTAATGAGATTCTTTGTAAACAGAAGATAATTTTCTAGGGTTTCCTGAAAATGAGGATTGGGGTGTTTATTTGTATTTATTTTTACCAATTGTTGGTTGATAACCTTTTTTGACCCAAATCCTATGGTACAGGCTAGGGCAGACACAAAGAAGTCTAAAACCTAATTTCAGTCCTGAAGAAGCTAATGGTCTAAATGGATTTAAACAAGTATATTTCAATGCATGATGTGCTTAAAAGAAGTAACTGAACACTTATGGAAGAATAGAAACAAGAGTGATTGAGTTCAAGAGAGCTGGGAAATGCTCTGTAGATATCTGACCATTTCAAGATCATGGCATTTTTTTATGGCCAGGTACACACACACACACACATCCATTCGCCTCTCAAAGATTTACTACTGGAACATTTTGTTATTTCCCTAGAGAAATTTTTATTTGGTTAGGTTTGGTTTGGTTTGGTTTGGTTTGGTATGGTTAAATACAAAAATATTTGATGTTCCCAGCAACATTATTCACAATAGCCAAAAGCTGGAAGCAAACCAGGTGTCCATTTACAGATGCATGGAAAGCAAAAATGTGGTTTATACATGCAACAGAATATCATTCATCCTTAAAAAGAAAATTCAGACCCTGGCTACAATATGAATGAATCTTGAAGGTCTTATGCTGCATAAAATAAACCAGACACAAGTTTTTACTTCCTTACAGATGGGATAAAAATACTTCAACCCTTGAAAATACAGACACATTGCCTATTTTTTTTTCATATTCTATTTATCTCTCCTCATCTCACTTTAAAAGATTTATCCACCAATGCTGTAGCATGCTGGCAAAGAAAAGTCACACAAACATCAAGGTCCAACTCCAGAATTATAGCATAAATCCCCTCCTCTGGCTGGTTTTACCTTCTAGTTTTGTTCTAATACACCTAAAATTGCACTCTGGTCAGGGACAAAAGTCAGCATTAGGACTAACTTGCCAGGCTGTCCCTCATCTAGTTTCCTCACTAAGAGAGGGTGATTTGATACAACTCAGACAAATAAATTGAGCACATGGTAACCAAGATATAATCATTCCCATTTTAAATGTGGCTGGAGAACAATGAGATTGTAGATTATGAATCGTTGTAAAGCTAAAGAATGGAAATGAGCCCTGACTGGTGTGGATCAGTGGATTGAGCACCGGCCTGCGAACCAGAGGGTAGCCAGTTCAATTTGCATTCGGGTCACATGCCTGCGTTGCAGGTTAGGTCCCTAGTAGGGGGCACGTGAGAAGCAACCACACATTGATGTTTCTCTCCCTCACTTTCTCCCTCCCTTCCCCTCTGTCTAAAGTAAATAAATAAAATCTTTTAAAAAATAAAAAAAGTGGAAATGAAATTGTAATTCAGATACAAGCCATGGATTTAATATGTATTCATTGTTAAATTTCTATAGTTGCATAAAATGTGTAGTTTAACAAGCAGCAATCTTGCCAGTAAAGGTCACTATCAGAAAAAATACATAAACTGAAATTAGACTGTGCTTATCAAGAAGACTTAGTAACTATGTGGTTTTGGAAATGAGTATATAAATTACAGAACTGTTTGGCAATGTAGTAAACAATGCGTGGTCCCTGATTGGTATATTCTCTTTTATGAAACCCTTGAGATGGAAGCTGAGTGTCACTGAAGTGCCTAAAGAATCACATTTTTATTATCTTTTTTACAAATGGTCAGTGATTAACATGAGGCCATAATATAAACCCTTGACAGTAGGGACCTCATGTTGTTCACTGCTATATCTCCAGGGTCTAGAACAGGGCCTGGGATACAAAAGGTTTTTAATATATATTTATTGTTTTCTAATTTTTATTTTTAAATAATTTTTAGACTTACAAAAAAGTTGCAAAAACAGTTGAGTTCCAGGGTTGTCTAACTTGCAGCCCATGGGCCACAGGATGGCTATGAATGTGGCCCAATGCAAAATTATAAATTTGCTTAAAACCTTTTTTTTTTTGCTCATCAGTTTTTGTTAAGTGCTGTGTATTTAATGTGTGGCCCAAGACAACTCTTCTTCTCCCAGTGTGGCCTGGAGATGCCAGAAGTTTGGACACCCCTGCTTCCTTTGCTGTAAGTTAACATCTTACATAATCATATAATTTTTTTAAATTATATTTTATTAATTATGCTATTAGAGTTGCCCCAATTTTCCCCTTTTTTTATTTTTTATATGCCATACAACTTTTATTAAAAACAGGAAGATAATACTGATTCAACATTATTAACTAACCCATAGGCCTTCTTAGAATTTCTCCAGTTTTTCCACTAATGTCCTTTGATTTGTCCAGAATACAATCCAGGATCCCACCTAGCATTGTTGCCATGTCTCCTTAGTCTCCTCCAACCTGTGACAGCTCCTCAGTCTGTTTTGTTTTTCATGATCTTGATATTTTTGAAGGATAGTAGCTAGTTATTTTGTACAATGCCTCTCATTTGGGGTTTATCTGATGTTTTCTCCTGACTTGATGGGCATTACACATTTTTAGCAAGGTTACTGTAGGAGTGATGTCTGGCCCTCTTCAATGCATCCTATGAGATGTGTTAATATGTGAGGCTAATTTATTACTGACCATGATAACTGTTCATGTGGTTAAGGTGGTGTCTGCCAGTTTTCTCCAATGTAAAGTTAATATTTTTATCTTTGTAGTAAGTATCCTGTGACAAGATACTTCAAGACTATGAAAATACTATTTCTAATCAGACTTTCACTCACTAATTTTATTGTCCATCAGTGATGCTTGCCTGTAACAATTACAGAGATGTTTGCCTAATAGTGATCATCTATTTCCATAATTTCCTTATATTTATTCATTGGAATCTATGGTTTAAAAAAGACAGCTGTTACTTCTCCACCATTTATTTTTCACCTAAGTATGCACTCATGGAAATTTATTTTATTATAATCCAGTATTACTATCTTTATTTTTGCTCACTTTCTATTGCATTTGACCATTGGGAGCACCTTCATGTTGGCTTCTGTGTCCTTTCAAAGTGCCTCCACATCATTTTTTGAGTATATCCTTACTTTAGGTATCACAAGATGTTTCAGGACCATTCTACATTTTATTTGCCAGATTACAGACAGCCCTGGTCCTTTAATACAATAATAGTATTTAGGATCCAAGATTGGCCACTAGATGTGCTCATGTAACTGGAGTGTCATCACCTCTAGGCCTTTTCAGTGGACAAAGCTGGGAAATACATATAATGAATATAAAGTAATCTCAAAATTTCTAACCCACATCCTTGAAAAACAGATTTACTGACTAGAGTACAACATTTGTGAACAGTTCATTTTGTCTTTAACTTTATGGTATACAGTCAAAATACTGGTTTCCAAAGTTACTTAGGTTAGTGCTTTTGTTCTCCACCCCCTTCACTGCAGGTATGTTATTCACTTGTAATACAATTCAAATCATTTTTATTGTCCGTAAAATTATTTTGCCCTTCTCCTTTGTTTTAATTAATTATTTGGGCAGTATGGGAAGCATTAACATGGTTTTAATCATCAAAAATATACATTTTTTCCTTTGGCTCAAATGAGCAGATATATATTTTTATCTAACCTCATTTTTACTTACAGGGTAGAATGTAATTTTTTTCTTTCTGCTTTTTTCCCCACTTGGTTTATGCTGGAAATCACTTTATATAAGTTCACAGACCATTTCCTCATTCTTTTTTACAGTTGTATAATACTCCACTGTGTGATGTTATTTAACTACAGTTGACCCTTGAATAATGCAAGAGTTAAGGGTGCCAGCCCCTTGCACAGCCAAAAATCCATGTATAGCTTTTGACTCCTCCAAAACTTAACTACTAGTAGCCTACTGTTGACCAGAAGCCTAACCAATAATATAGTCAATTAACACACATTTTGTATGGTATATGTATTATACACTGTATTCTTACAATAAAGTAAGCTAGAGAAAAGAAAGTCTTATTAAGAAAATCATGATGAAGAGAACAGACAGTACCTTTACAAATATATTTTAAAATATGCATATAAGTGGACCTTCTCAGTGCAAACTCCTGTTGTTCCAGGGTCAACTGTACTTTCTTATGTGTGAGCATTTAGGTCATTTCTAATATTTTGCAAGAACCAACTAATGCTCCAATGAATAACTTTGTACATATGTATTTCCACATTGTTGGAGGTGTATGTACAGGATAGATTCCTAACAGTGGGATTTTTAGACCAAAAGGTAACTATATAGGTAGTTTTACTTATTGATAAATTCTCTTCCATTCTGATTTGTTTTTTCCCTAACAGAGCTATGTGTTTCAAAGACTACCTGATCAAAACAAGCATATTTTAAATTTCTTGTCCATACTCTAAACTCCACATACTATTTTATTAGTTTCAGACTTAGAAAGGACTTAGACTTTTTGGCAGTGGCTTTAGATCAACATTTGACCACATTACTAGCTCCCTTCATCTCCTTTCCCTGCAGTTTTTCTTATCTGTCTTTGTTCACCACAAAGCCTTGCAGTAGGATAAATGTGGCTGTAATACAACCACCCACCCATTTTCACCTTGCACCATATACTAAGTTGACATTTGCAAACCAAGCTTGAGCTCTTTTTTCCTCTTTAAGCTGGCTGTACAGAACCTCTACATGGCCAAGGATATGGGCTAGGGGAGAGGCACAGGAGCAACCACCATGGGAAATGTGGGTTTTGGGTTACCTGCTCATGTATGTAGTTTATTTGTGCTCTCTTTTCCTGTTTGGGCTCAATCCCAAATGTATCATTTCCATCTCATCATGAATGGCCCTGGGGTCTGTCTGACTTTATGACTCAGTGATCCAACGGAAATTCTTATGACAGTTCCTGAGGAGCAACCCCAGATACATAGTCACTTCATGCCCCAGTAAAACATCAGGATTTGTTCTTCAAAAAGTGTCAAATTCTCTGCTGCAGATGATATGGTTATACTCTGAAACACCAGAGCTTGCTATCAACATTAACAAGGTGCTACTGCATCTTTTCCCACCACAGATACCTCCAATGCCATGGACTCCACTGGATTTTATGGGCCACATAGCAAGCCTCAAAGCTCCACTCAAAGTTGGCAACCTTCCTTCTGTGTCATCTGAGTTGGAGCAGTATTCCCAGTGTGGAATGTGTTACATCCAGAAACCGAAGAGATCTTCCAGACACTGTTCTTTCTTCTTGTGGTAGAGGATGTAAGAGCAAGAATTTGGAGAACATATCTCAGCACACGTCTGATCACTGGACCTCTAAACACTTTCCTAAATTGTTAAATTTCTGAATCTTTACTACCCTCCCACTCCCTCCAGTACACTAGTCCATCTTACTGTCCTGTTCAATCAGCATGATGTCATCAATGTAATGGATCATGGTGACATACCACAGGATGTCCAGACAGTCCCAATTTCCTCATACTATAATATAATAGAAGATGGAAAAGTTCATTATGCCCTGGAGCAGAACAGTAAATGAAAAGTGTTGTCTGTTCAACATGAAATACAAATTGTTTCTCTTCAAAATGGAAAAGAACACATTTGCCAAGTCAGTGGTCACACATAATGTATAATAAGGCTCTATTAATCCGCTTTAGCAACAATGCTGCTCTGTTCAGCAGCTGCAATGGGATAACAGTTTGGTTAAACTTGTGGTATTCTACCATCGGTTTCTGCAGGTGCCAGACCTGCTAGTCAAAAGGAGGCATGTTAGGAGGGACTACCACCTTGTGTCATTTCAGAATTTAATAGAGGCACTAATCACTATCATGTAATATTGCTTTAATTTACTATTTTGTCCTGGGAAGGAGAGATAGTTTAGAGGCTGTTACCTCACCTTCTCCATTATGATAGCTCTCATCCACCCAAAAGGGTGTTAGTCTAACTGCCAATTATACACTCAAGGTTTAAGAAATGACCACTAAGTGCCTATACAAGGACCAACTATAATCCAGGCTTTAAGAAGAATGCTAAGGTTATATTTCACAGACATAGAACAAACACTTCAAAAATTTATATGGAACCATAAACGACCCCGAATAGCTGCTGCAATTTTGAGAAAGAAGAGTAAAGTAGGAGGGATCACAATACCTGATACTAAACTATATTACAAGGCC
>JAPYXV010005673.1:0-10353 GCA_028533065.1 Trachops cirrhosus | reverse complement strand
TTTGTTCAAATAACTTTTCCACTTGTTGCTCTTCCACTTCCCCTTCTGGTACCCCTACAGTTCGGATGTTAGAATGTTTAAAGATATCCTGAAGGTTCCTAAGCCTCTTTTCATTTTTTTGAATTCTTATTTCTCCATTCTTTTCTGTTTGGTTGTTTCTTTCTTCCTTCTGGTCCATTCTATTGATTTGAGTCCCAGTTTCCTTTCCATCACTATTGGTTCCCTGTGCATTTTCCTTCATTTTCCTTATCATAGCCTTCATATTTCCATCTAATTTGCAACCAAATTCAACCAATTCTGTGAGCATCCTGATAACCAGTGCTTTGGACTGTGTATCTGATAGGTTGGCTATCTCTTGGTCGCTTAAAAGTATTGGTTTTGGGGCTTTGATTTGTACTTCCATTCGAGCCAATTTTTTTTTTATCTGGTCAGCCTATCAGGTAGTGAGGGGCAGAGCCTCAGGTGTTCACCAGGGTGGGGCAACCCAGTCGCTGGGTTGTGACGTTTTATGTGAGGTCAGGGTCCGAGAGGAAACAGTGGTGCTTGGTCTTCTCTCAGTGGGATTTCAGTCCCTTCCGCCACTTCCCCCAAGTGAACTTGGCCTTTCTGGTGCTAATTCCCATATGAGTGGGCTTGTGCACCTTCTAGGACCCCATAGGTCTCTCCAGCGCACTCTCCTGTGGGGCTGGGAGTCTCTCCCTGCGCCTCAACCCCCACAGGTGTTTTCAATCAGTGCCCCGAGGTTCTATTTCCCAGCGCTGTGACCCTGGGTTGCGCGGTCTGTCTCACTGCCCAATTTTGCCTGGTTTATCTGTGCGGGAATGTGGCCTGAACAGCCAGGCGCCTTGTGCACAGTGCCTCGCTTCACAGTCGCCACCTTGCTGGGTCTGCCAGCCACCTGTGCTCTTGTGCTCAGGATGCCCTATGTGCCCGGGATGCGTTATTCGTCCGGTGCTATGGCTTTTTGTGCCAGGACCCCTCTCCGCCCAGCTGCCTGTCTCTGCCCCTCCTACTGGTCTGGATGAATGTGTATATTTTAACTCCTTGGTTGCCCAACTTCCATGCAGTTCAACTTTCTGTCAGATCTGGTTGCTATCTTGTTTCTAAGTTGTTGCTGACCTTATTTTGGTTGTGCGAGGAGGCACTGTGTTTCTACCTATACCTCCGTCTTGGCCAGAAGTGAGGACCTTGGTTCTTCGTATGACTGAATTAAATTGTTAGTAGTGGCTATTATGAACATTTAGGTTGTGGAAACAGCTTTTGCAATAATGCTTGGAGGTGTTAAAGACTGAGCTACTAGAGATGAAAGAGTATTTATACTCCATGATTACTCATCAATGCAGAAAAGAAGTAACTTCAAGTGGAAGGCATTTTTAAATAAATGCCAAGGTTATTGCTAATATATAATGATAGGTAATTTCTTACAGGAGATGTTAGGAGCAAAAAGGAGTTTTTAAGAGCTTACACAGTAGCAAATTATATTACAGAAAAGTTTCATGAATTTATTTTTCATTTTAAAATATATATGTTTTGCTTTAAAATTATAAAAATATACTATAATAGGTGATGTGTTGGTAATGATATGGAGAAAAATGAACCCATGTACACTGTTGATGGGACTGAAAATTGGTGCAACCAGTGTCGAAAGCAGTGTGGAGATCTCTTGAAACACTAAAAAGAGATATACTATATAACCTAGCAATTCCACTCCTGAATATTTATCTGAAGCAAATAAAAACACTAATTTGCAAAGATATTTGCACCCCTATTTCATTGTAGCATTATTTATAATACCCATGATATGGAATCAACGAAGGGGTCCATTGATAAGTGATTGGATAAAAAAGATATGATACATACACACACATACAATGGAATGTTACACAGCAGTAAAAAAGAATGAAATATTGCCATTTGTGACAATGTGGGTGGATATAGAGGGCATTATCCTAAGTTAAGTCAGTCAGGCAGAAAAAGACAAATACCACATAGTTTCACTTATGTGAAGACTAAAAAACAAACAAACAAAAACAGTCTGATGGAAACAGAGACCAAAAAATGGTTGCCAGAAGGAAGGTGATGAGGGGATGGGCAAAAAAGAGGAAGGGGCAAATAGTTAACAATATTGTGATGAGTTTGCATGGTGACAGATGATTGCTAGAATTAGTGAAGTGTGATCACATTGTAAAGTATAAAAATGTCAAATCACTCTATGGTACACCTGAAACTAATATAACTAATACAATATTGTATAACAACTATACTTAAATAATAATAAAATTTACAATTATATTTGCTCACTGTGAAAAGTTCTAACAGAAATGTGTACAATGAACAGGTGAAAACTTCCCCAGAGGTAATCACTGTTTGCAATTTGGTATATAGCCTTTCAGATATTTTTTTGGTATATTTTTATAAGTTTAGATTGTTGAACTCAGTTAACCTGTAAGTCACAGTCTGATGTTCAGGTTTATATTTAATGATTTTCTTCCCTCTTTCTCTTTCTTTATAGGCTTGCCATGGGTGTTTTCCAGGATCAAAGTGTTACTGTAGTGCTGTAAAAGGAGAAAAGGTAAGATCTGAGATGGGCCTTTGAAAACACAGGAAAACCAGTAAAATACTGTTTTCAATTTTTTTTAAACATGGTTTCTAGCTCAGCACCTAATAAATATAAAAAAGTCTACTATATTTCTTATTTTAGATAGTTGACTGTATCTCAGGGATCATAAAATATTTTCTGTAAGACCATATAACAAATGTTTAAGGTTTCATGACACAATAAGATCTCTGTCACATATTTTTCTCCTCTTTTATAATACCCCTTTAAATGTGTAAAAAACATTTTTAGCTCTGGAACTATATAAAATAAGCTTCTGACTACATTTGACCTGGGAGCTACAATTTGCTAATCTCTGATCAATCCTGTTGAAAACACTTAATAAACATAGGAAGGGAAAAAACATTTAACAAGGAACTAAATATCAGGATAGTCATCTGTGCTGGATACCGTGCTAGGCAATTTTGTATGTATTCTTCTAGTCCATGTAAATTAATAACTGGTGAATCTCTATTTTTATCTCACTTTTTCTACCAGAGCACCTTTGTTGTATACATATGATGATTAAAAAGTAAATATTTGTGAGGATTAAATAGCATAAACCTAGTCACCATGAGTCAGTTACTCACATTGAAATTGGAAGATTAAAAAGAGATAGTGAATTGTGGCCCTAAGCGAGTTGTAAGTAGAAAGGGGGTTATACTCCAGTCTTCACTCTTTGCGGCTTAATAAATATTTTTGAATAAATGAATGCATGCTACTAATTATGTATTAAAAAGTTTGGGGCATATCTCAAGAACATATTCTATGTAAGGATATAGAAGGTTCACTAGCACATTAAAGTGTTTAAAAGTCCTGGAGTAAAGAAACCTGTTTGTTTTGCAAAACTATATTCCCAAGCTACATTTGATCATGTAACCCACTTTTCTCTTTTACAGTAGTCCCCCCTTATCCATGGTTCTACTTTTCCACTGTTTGATTTACTCACAGTCCACTGAAGTTCAAAATACTAAATGGAAAATTTGTAACTTTTAAATTGTGTGCCATTCTGGGTTGCATGATAAAATATTGCTCTGTTATGCTCCATCCTGTCCAAAACATGAATCATCCCTTTGTCCTGTGTATACATGCTGCATTCACTATCTGTCCATTAGTCACTTAGTAGCCGTATCACCAGAAGGTCAGTAGTTGCCAACACTACTTCACAAGGCCTACATAATTCACCTCACTTCATGTATCACATCATATTATCACAAGAAGAAGGGTGAGTACAGTATACTAAAATATTTTGAATGAGAGAGACACTGTATCCACATAACTTTTTTTTATCTTCACCTGAGTACATGCATACTGATTTTAGTGAGAAGAGAAGGGAGGAACAGAGAGGTAGAGAAATATTGATTTGAGAGAGAAGCATCAATCATTTGCCTCTTGCACATGCCCTGACAAGGAACTGAACATGCAAAGTAGGCATGAGCCCTGGCTGGTAATTGTGCCTTTTGGTCCACAGGATAATGCTCCACCCAACGGAGCCACACCAGACAGGGCTTATGTAACTTTTATTATAGCATATTGTCACAATTGTTCTATTTTATTATTAGTTATTGTTGTTAACTTCTTACACTGCCTAATTTATGATTTAATCTTTACTATAAGTATGTATGTATGAAAAAACACTATATAGAGTGTTCGGTATTATACATGGTTTCAGGCATTGACTGAGGGTCTTAGAATATATCCCCAATGCATAAATGAGGCTACTATAAAAATAATTAATTAGTGTTGTGCAGAACACCTATTTGAATAACATAGTTTGAGAGGAATAGTTTTTTTAGTAAGACTGCTTTCTGTCATGGTAAATAAAAGACCAAGGGTGATTCATTTCTGATATTGGCACGACTTTTATCAGATTAATTCTTCTTAAGATAGGTATACACTCTGGATAAAGTATGGTAGCTATTTAATATGTGAGGCATAGGAGAGGGACGAAAAGCATTAAAAAAAAAGGAGAGAGGACTCTATCCTTGAAAGAAAGGAAGTACACTGGGCAAGTTTGTGTTTATGTGGCTTTTCTCCTGAGTGTCTCCTTCAGTCTGCATGGCATAGGATAGCTAGAACCCAGACAAGAAACCACAGTGTTACTGGCTTGAGAAGTCAGAGGGTAGAGGTAAGGATGCTGGAATGGTTGGAAACTGATATGGATTATGCTAGAAAGGAGGGAGCCACAGAGGGGAGAGCCAAAATATCTGATTGGAAACTCCACACAAATTCTTTCTAAATTATTGTTATATTTTATTGTTCATTCTATTGTAGTTATCCCAAATTTTCTCCCTTTGTCACCCTCCACCCAGCCCCCCACTCTTTCAGGCAGTCACTACACTATTGTCCATGCCCATGGGTCATGCATATATATTCTTTAGCTACTCTATTCCCTGTGCTGTCCTTTCCATCCCCATGTCGATTCTGTAAGTACCAATTTGTACTTAATCTCATCACCTTTTCACCCATCCCTCAGATCCCCTCCTATCTGGTAACCATCAAAATGTTCACTGTATCTCTGATTATGTTTCTGTTATGCTTGTTTGTTTATTTTGTTTCTTATATTCAATTGTTGACTGGGAAACGAACTGGTGACCCTTTGGTTTGCAGGCTGGCGCTCAATCCACTGAGCCACACCAGCCAGGGCTGCTTCTTAAAGAAGACCCTTTGACATTTTATATAATACTCATTTGGTGATGATGAACTCTTTTAGCTTTCTCTTGTCTGGGAAGCTCTTTATCTGTTTTGATTCTTTGATCCTATATGAAAACTTTGCTGGGTAAAGTAATCTTGACTGTAGGTCCTTGCTTTTCATCACTTTAAATATGTCTTGCCAATTTCTTCTAGCCTGCAAGTTTCTTTTGACAAATCATCTGAAAGTCTTATGGGGGCTACGTTGTAGGTAACTATCTGCTTTTCTCTTGCTGCTTTTAAGATTCTCTCTCTGTATTTAACCTTGGCATTTTAATTATGATGTGTCTTGAAGTGGGCCTTTTTGGGTCCATCTTGCTTGGGACTCTCTGTGCTTCTTTGACTTATATGTCTATTTCCTTCACCAAGTTAAAGAAATTTTCTTTCTTAATTTTTTCAAATAGATTTCCAATATCTTGCTCTTTCTCGTCTCCTTCCAGCACCCCTATGATGTGAATGTTGGTACACTTGAAGTTGTTCCAGAGGCTCCTTACACTGTCCACATTTTTTTTGGATTCTTTTTTTCTTCTTGCTGTTCCAATTGGTTATTTCTTACTTCTTTATGTTCCAAATCACTGATTTGATTCTTGGTCTCATCTACTCTACTGTTGATTCCTTGTAAAATGTTCTTTATTTCAATTAATGTATCCTTTGTTTCTGACTGGATCTTTTTTATGCTGTTGAGGTCCTCAAGAAGTTCCTTGAGCATCCCTATAATCAGTGTTTTGAACTCTACATCTGATAGATTGCTTTCCTCCATTTCACTTAGTTCTTTTCTGGAGTTTTGTTCTGTTCTTTCATTTGAGCCATGTTTCTTTGTCCCCTTCATTTTGGCAGCCTTCCTGTGTCTATTTTTATGTATTAGGTGAAGCTACTACAACTCCCAGGCTTGGCAGAGTGGCCTAATGTAGTAGGTGTCCTGTAGGGTCCAGTGGCACAGCCTCCCTTATTACCCAACCTGGGTACTCGAGTTGCACCCTGGTATGGGCTATGTATACTCTCCTCTTGTAGTTAAGCCTTGATTGCTTTTTGCATGTCCAAGGTCAGCCACAGCTTGCATTCTGTCTGCAGTCACAGAGCATTAGCTGCAAAGCGATCCACAGATGGCTGCTACTTGTGCTAGCCTTGGAGGTACCCAGGTGAAGCCAAGCTGTGAACCAAGGCTAGCTGCTGGTAGCCCTGGGTCTGGGGCCGCTTAGCAAGAGGTATGGGACTTGCTGAAGCCAGATGTTGCTTGAGAAACAACATCTACATTTTTGAGAAAATTTAGGAAAATCTGAGCTTGGGCCAAGACATGCCATTTGTATGGATAACTACCGAAAACAGTTTTGGTGGACCTGAAAGTTGAATGGGGCAGAGCCTCAGGGATGTCTTGAGGATACAGTGTGAGCCAGGTTGATGGAGTCTCAGATATGGCACCTGCCTGCCAGCTCTGTGGGCTGTGGGAGGAGTGCTAAGAAAAGGAACAATGGCTTACGCCAACACTTCTGTCTGGGACAAAGCTGCCCCCCAATTCTTGGCCTGATGCTGGACAATTCAGTTCTTCCCCATATGTCTCATGCCTTTCAATCTGCTGCCCCCATACTGGAGCTGAGAGGGAGTGAGTCTGTGAATGAACCCTTTAAGAGGAACTGCCTGAGACTGCAGCAGTTTCTGTCTTCCACCAGCTCAATCCCCACTGATATTTGCAGCCAGAAGTTATGGGGACCTATCTTCTGGGTACTGGAAACCTGGGCTGGAGGGCCTGGTGTGGGGCTGGGACCCCTTGTTCCTGCATATCCCTACTGATTTTTATCCACCACATGTGGGTGTGGGACCAGCCAGTTCTGCATCTCTGCGCCTCCTACCAGTCTCATTGTGTTTTCTTCTTTAATTCCATAGTTGCAGAACTCTAGCTCATTTTCTGATGTTATTCTGTTGTTTAGTTATAAATTTGATGTGATTTTGTGAGGAGGCAAGTACCACATTTACCTATGCCTCCATCTAGACTAGAAGTCCACACAAATTTGTGTTTGAATCCTGAACTTTACATGTAAGGGAGGATTCATACAACCCAGTAGTAAGTAACAAATAGAAAGCTGTAATAACTGAACATAAATTAACTGCTGTCCATTGAAAGGTAAATAGAGTTTTAAGTTTTAGTTCAGCTGAGATAACTATTTCCTAAAACAAAATTTCAATACTTTTCAGAAAAAGAAAATAATCTTGGATGTCTACATATTAACTACAATGTCCAGTATACAATTAAACCTTACTAGTCATGAGAAGTAACAACTAAAAGTGACCCATAGTCAGCAAAAGACCAATCAATAAAAACTAACTCTAAATTAACACAGATGTTAGAAATTTTAGATGGTATTTTAAAGCCAATGGGATAAATATATTTGCAATTTAAAGGGAAATCTGCTCAAATGAGTGAACAGGGAATCACAACAGAGCACTGGAAACTTAAAAAAAAAGAAAATCTATATTTAAAAAGCAAAATATAAGATAAGGCAATTCACCAGATGGGCTTTTTAAAAAATGTTTTTATTATTGTTTAATTACAGTTGTCCCCATTTTCCTCCCATTACTCTCCTCCTACCCTACCTACCCCCCACCCCCACATTTAATCCTCCCCTGTCATTGTCTTTGTCCATGGGTCCTTTATATATATTCCTTGAGGACCTTTTACTTTCTTTCCCCAGTTAGCCCCCTCACCCCTCCTTTTACCCCTCTGGTCACTGTCAGTTTGTTCTTTATTTCCATGTGTCTGCTTCTTTTTTGCTCACTTGTTTGTTTTGTTGATTAGGTCCCACTTATAGGTGAGATCCTATGGTATTTGTCTTTCACTGCCTGGCTTATTTCACTTAGCATAAAGCTCTCCAGTTCCATCCATGCTGTCTCAAAGGGTAGGATTTCCTTTGTGCTGCATAGTATTCCATGGAGATGACTGAAGAAATGGGCAGTAAACTTAAAGATAAATTTGAAGAAAGATCCAATCTGATGAACACAGAGAAGGAAAATAATAGGGGCCTTAGTGACCTGTGAGATAGTGTCAAATGATTTAATACAAATGTAAATGAGTTCCTTAAGAACAAGAGGGGGAAATCAGGTGAGTAAAAATAATAATAATTAATGGGGCAGTAATAATGGCACGAATTTTCTGTACTTGCTAAAAAAGTATAAATTTACAGAAAAATATTAATTTAAGAAGTTCAGTACAACCGCAGCAGCATAAAAACATAGAAAATTACACCCAGGCAAGTCATAATGAATCTACTAGGAAAAACAATCTGTGATTAAAAGAAAAGCTGAAAGAAGCTACAAAAAAAAATACACATGTACAGGATCACAATGATATGACTAAGGATGGACTTCTTATAAGAATGAATGGATAATGAACAACAATGTAAAATCATCATTAGGGAGGTGAAAATATCTGCAAAGAGAATTATATGGAATGAAAATATATACCGAAAATAAGAGCAAATTTAAGACATTTTCTGATAATAAAAAAAATAGAATTCTTCATCAGCATACTTGCACTGAAAGAAATTTCAGGCTGAAAGACTTTAAAGCATAACAACAGAGCTTCAAAAGCATAACATAACCCAAAACAGACAAAATTAAAGAAATAAACAAATGCACACTCACAGTTGTAGATCCTAATACTTCTATCTCAGTCATTGACAGAATAGGAAAACATCAGTAAAGGCATAGATGATTTGAATTACAATATTAACAACCTTGACCTAATTGACATATATAGAGTCCTAAATCCAATAACTACAGAATACAGTTTTTTCAGAGGTATATGGAATTTTCTTCAAGTTACACTGTATAATGGGCCATAAAATGAGACCCTATAAATATCAAAAGATTGAAAACATCAGTATATATTCCCTTAACACATGAATTGAATAAGAAATCAATAGCAATAAATCTGTAGAAAATCCCTAATTGTTTGGAAATTAGAAAGCACATTTAAAAAAAATGAAAGAAAAGAAAAAGAAAGCACCATTCTAAATAACTGGTAGACGAAAGAAGAAATCACAAGGAAAATTAGAAACTATTTTAAGTTGCATAATAATTATAATGCAACATACTGAGAATTGTGTAATTGAATTAAAGCAGAGCTTAATGGGAAATAGTCCAACTACCTATCTTAAAAAGGAAGAGAGATTCAAAATTGGTATTTAAGTTTCCCACTTAAGCTATAAAAGGGCACACAGATTAAATTTAAATAAGGAAATAAAAGGAGAAATAGAAATATATGAACTAGAAAACAACAGCAAAACCTTATATACCTAAAAGTTTGTAATTACTTGTTAGCATGACTGAGAAGAAAGTGGAAAACACAGGTAACCAATATCAAGATTGATCATACAGACATGAAAAAATAATAAGGGAATATTATAATCAACTTTATAACAGTAAACTTGACAACTTAATTGAAATGGAAAAATAATTTGAGAAACATACATGATTTAAAACTAATTGACAAAGTGAGTTCTGGCCAAGATGGAGGCATAGGTAGAGAACCTTTACTTCCTTGCACAACCAAAAGGAGGATAACAACCAATGTGAAATCATTAAATAACCAAAAGCACCAGAAAAATCAAACTGCATGGAACTCCAACAACCACGGAATTAAAGAAAAAAATCAGCCAGAACAACCATACCTGTAAGGCGGCAGACCAGGCCTGCTGACTCAGAAAAACCTCCCTGATGTGCGGACACTGGGGGCAGGGCTGGCTGCTGACCTTCCTGGCTTCTGGGAGGGGCTGACTTAAGGGGACTCAGAGGTGGCTGTGGGCTACAGCTGGGGTTGCTGAAGTAGGAGAAGCTGCCAGTCTCACAGGAGAGTCCCCAAGTCCATTGAAAAGTGCACTACAGACAAGCAGGTGAGCCACACCATTCCCTCTCTGTCCCCTCCCCCACAGGCAGTGCTGCTGCTTCGAAGCAAAGAGGTTTGCCCTGCCCAGGTGAATACCTAAGGCCCTGCCCCCTTACACCCTATCAGCTGCACCAAGACAAAGAAATACGGCCCAAATGAAAGAACAGAGTAGAGCCTCAGAATGAGA
>JAPYXV010005672.1:0-10353 GCA_028533065.1 Trachops cirrhosus | reverse complement strand
TTGCCTTTCATGACTTGGAATACTTCTTTCCAGCCCCTTCTTGCCTGCAAGGTCTCTTTTGAGAAATCAGCTGACAGTTTGATGGGAACTCCTTTGTAGGTTACTGTCTCCTTATCTCTTGCTGCTTCTAGGATTCTCTCCTTCATTTTCACCTTGGCTAATGTAATTATGATGTGCCTTGGTGTGTTCCTCTTTGGGTCCAACTTCTTTGGGACTCTCTGAGCTTCCTGGACTTCCCGGAAGTCTATTTCCTTTGCCAGATTGGGGAAGTTCTCCTTTATTTGTTCAAATAACTTTTCCACTTGTTGCTCTTCCTCTTCTCCTTCTGGTACCCCTATAATTCGGATGTTGGAACGTTTAAAGATATCCTGCAGGTTCCTAAGCCTCTCCTCATTTTTTTGAATTCTTGTTGCTTCCTTCTTTTCTGTTTGGTTGTTTCTTTCTTCTTTCTGGTCCACTCCATCAATCTGAGTCCCAGTTTTCTTCCCATCAATGTTGGTTCCCTGTGCATTTTCCTTCATTTCACTTAGTGTAGCCCTCATTTTTTCATCTAATTTGTGACCAAAATCAACCAATTGTGTGAGCTTCCTGATCACCAGTGCTTTGAACTATGCATCTGATAGGTTGGCTATCTCCTGGTCACTTAGTTGTATTTGCTGTAGAGCTTTGATCTGTTCTTCTGTTTGGGTCTTTTTTGGTTTTTTTTTGTTTTTTTTTGTCTTGTCATGCCTGTTACATATGAGGGGCAAAGCCTTAGCTGTTCACCAAGGAGGAGCAACCCACTGGCTGGGTTGTGGGGGCAGGGTCCAAGAGGGAACAATGGTGCTTGCTCAGCTCTCTGCCGGACTTCAGTCCCTTCCACCGCTTCCCCCAAGCAAACTGGGCCTTTCTGGTGCTTATTCCCGTGTGGGTGGGCTTGTGCACGTTCTAGGATGCCGTGGGTCTCTCCAGTGAACTCTCCTGTGAGGCTGGGAGTCTCTCCCTGTGCCTCAACCCCCACAGGTGTTTTAAATCAGTGCTCCGAGTCTATTTCCCAGTGCTGGGACCCTGGGTTGCACGCAGTGCCTTGCTTCACAATCACCGCCTTGCTGGGTCTGCTGGTTGCCACCCTGCACCCAGGGTCTGCCTACTGCGATCTTACATGCCAGGGATGCCTTACGCTCCTGGTCCCACCACTCTTTGTGCCAAGACCCCTCTCTGCCCAGCTGCCCGACTCCGCCCCTCCTACCGGTCTGGATGAACGTGTCTATTTTAACTCCTTGGGTGTCCGACTTCCATACAGTCCAATTTTCTGTCAGTTCTGGTTGTTATTCTGTTTCTAAATTGTTATTGTCCCTGTCTTGGTTGTGCAAGGAGGCACAGTGTGTCTACTAACGCCTCCACCTTAGCCAGAAGTAGGAGATAGTGTAATTGTTAAAAAAGAAATTCAACAATATTTCAGAGAGTTGTAATTTATGTAAACATAAATGTCTGAGCCAACAAATCTTATCAACAAAACCAAACAGCTCCCCAGATTCTTTTGCAATGCTGATTACACCAAGATGCACAGCTCCAAACCTTGAAAAGAGTGAGAGTTTCTAGGGGTGTTTGGAGGAAACCAACCTCTAGACTGCATTACAATAAGCAGTGCCTTGCATTTACTTACAGAGCAGCTCTCTGTTATTTCCTGAGTATGCTGAAGAAGAGAGCTGAGAGAGCAGGTCAAAACATTGCAAGAGAAAAACACAGCAGCAGTGAAAATTAATACAATTAAACATTTGTGCTTCACTATTGTGTCTAAGACTACAAAAGTCTTAGAGGTCAAGGAGAGGGTTCATATTAGAAACTGTCTCACCTGCAAAAGAACTCCCACAAGTCTAGGTTTTGAATTCTCTGAATTCTTTTAATTCTGTTGCGATCCATTGTTTTCCCAAAGAGACTAGCAACTTCATTATATTCGTGTGTTTGATTGTGCAAAGGAATAAGCTGGAAAATGAAGTTTGATAGTTTTATTGGAGTACTTTTCCACCTCTAAAGCAGTACAGTCTGTCAGTTCTGGTCTTACCTGATAGGGTACATCAGTATTCACGTTCTCCCAGTGTGGTGGCATGGGGATAGCCTCATTTTCACAGATATAACTTTAAATTGCAAAAGACAAAACAAAATGTTAGAATCTGTAAGTGATTTAGACTTTTCTTCACAGCTGAATTTTCATGTTTGGGATAGTGCGACAAATGCAATTAAGTGTAACCCTTGGTTTCTTTATTTAAAAACATTTATTGGCTGTCTACTTGTGTACTAACTTTTAGGTGCTGAATTGAGAACTTGGATGGAAAATACCCAATCCTACATAACATTAAAATTTCAAAAACAGCTGTTTAATTGTTTTGTTTTTCTGAATTTTCCAGAATTTCTTTAAAATGTAAGGAAGATTTTAGGTAAAACAATTTCCAAGAAGAAAAAAAAAGTCCTTGATTTTAAAAAACAAACAAACATGTAAACAGATTTATTCTGCCTATTAAATAAAATCAAAACCCGTAAGCCATACATTCAATGTCCTTCAAGATGGAACCTAAACCTTTCTTTTTATTGCCCACTAGTCCCCTACAAAGTTCACATTAACTTAACTAGTATAGTCAATCAGTAAAACTTTTTTAAAACCTCCTACGTTTAAGCCACTGGATGTGAACACAGAAAAGCAGAGTGGTCCTGGGAGCTCAATGGCAAAAGGCTGACACTGACATATTCTCTCTGGTGACTAGAGGTCACTGGAAGAAATTATAAATTTCAAGCTTATCTTTAAATTTTTAGGAACTCATTTCAACTTTGAAAAGATCATGCAATCATATGATTTAAGAATTAGTAAGCATTTTTAAAAGTATGCAGTGAATAGTTTCCCTGCCACTTCAGTCCTTGGTCTCCTATTCTCACCTCTTGCCTCAGCTCTAGTGATCATTGTTTTGAGTTTCTTGAGTATTCTTTCCAAACTTCTTTCTGTTAACACAAGCCAATTTTTCCCCACACACAAATGGGAGCATAAAACATATGTCTTTTGCAGCTTGTATTTTTCACT
Source organism: Trachops cirrhosus (assembly GCA_028533065.1). NCBI lineage: Eukaryota > Metazoa > Chordata > Mammalia > Chiroptera > Phyllostomidae > Trachops > Trachops cirrhosus. The sequence goes on along the minus strand of JAPYXV010005672.1, from coordinate 7,301 downwards.
TACTACTTTCTTAAAGATGTTTCCGCATCAGTAGATAGAGCGTACCCTTATTCCCAGTCCCTGCCATAGAGCTTGGCACACAGTAGACGCTCCATAAATACTGACTGAATGAATGAGGGCATTCTATTCCACAGACACATAGAATTCCATGATATGGAGACACCGTCATTTTTTAACAAGTCCCTTATTGAATATATTCAGGTCTTTCAACTTTTTGTTACTGTTAAGAATGCTGCAAGGAACTGGTTTGTCCATTTGTCCACTAGTCAGTTTGTAGGATAACGTCTTTGAAATGGAATTTCTCAGTCATAGAATATATTTATTCATTATTTTGACAGATACCAACCAAATGCCTTCCTTGAAGGTTGTACTCATTGAATTCCCACCATAAATACAGAGAATGCCTATCTTCCAACCTCATCAAAAAGGTGTGTTATCAAACTTTTGAATTTTTGTCAATCTGATAGTAAAAAATAGTCTGATATAATTTGTATTTCTCTTGAGTGAGGCTGTATGAACTGTTCAAATTCTTTGCTCATTTTTCTAAGGGGTTGTTGGTATTCTACTTAGAGATTCAAAGAAGTACTTCATATGCTGTAGAGATGAGCCCTTTGACTGTGATAATCAGTAACAATAGTATACTCAGATTTTTAAAAAATTTTTGCCTAAAGTATCTTTTAGCTATGGAAAAGGTATTTTGTTTTTTAAATTTTTGTAGCCCATAGCCTTAGTTAACTGTTAATTCATTGCCAATGGGAAATTTGTACGATTGCCCTTACATGTAATTAATTCCTATAATAAATAATACATTTAATAAATATATGTACATATGAATAAATAAATGAATACATGTGTACATTCGTATTATATATTCCTGCAATAAATAAACATTTTTATATCAGCAAATACTTATCTTCATCACTCTTCTGTATTCCACTTAACTACTCTTCCTCTTTTACTATCAAGCTTATTATCCTCCATTCTGGTCCATTCTTTCCCTCTCCCATCTTTGTTCTATGGTTTGTACAGTCTGTGAGAGAACAAAGACTATGCTTCTTCTCCCCACCAAACTATACCAGATATAATAACATGCCTTTACATAATATTTTCCATTACAATGTCTCATTTCTCCCAGATTACATACTCTTTGAAGATAAGTAATTCCTTTACCATATATATTCCTTGTTCTTGAGAAGGAAGATATGATATAGTTGGTAAGGAAATAATACTCTCTATGTTCCATAGAAGTACTAGAGCATTCATTACATAAGTACTTAAATAACTTTTATATTAGGATGCTAAAATATAAGCCAAAAATCTCATGAAACAAACTGATAGAAACTTAATAGTTTTTCATTCCTTAATCTAATTCTTTCAAAATATCTCTTGGGAAGGAGCAAGGGGTAGCTCTTAATATTCACATATTAGCATTTTTTTTCTTTTTTGTTTTCAATTCTTTGAACAGCAAGAATTTTAAAACTTGCTGGAGGAATCATTCCAGAAAATAGGAAACACAGTATAAAATTTTTCCCTCCAATTCCATTCAAAGTAATACAAAATATTTATTCTCTTCTGGCATTTATACCACTTTTCAGCCCAAATAAATCCAGACATAGAAAAAAAGAAAACTTGTAACAGGGAACAAGTAGCAGTACCACCATCCCATTGCATTCCCATCCCCCGTGGGTCACCTTTAGTCACTACAGACTTGAACTGCTTCTAGGAGTTGCCCAGTGGGGATCAGAAGAGGTGGAGAAGACTGGTAATTATTTAGGATTTATGGCCCAAATAACTGGATGGTTCTGTAAGAGTATTTCCAAGTTAATTCAAAATTACCTCAGTAGGTTATTTTAAGGATGCAAAGCAAAGACTGTAAGGTATTTTTTAACTACCATGCAAACTGTTCTAAAGAATTGAAAAATATAAGCATATAGAGGGAAATTAAAAGGCTGACAGGAAAGCCAACATGGGCAGAAAATAATTATATTGCTATTTCATCAAGTATGGGGAAATTCAGTAATGAACGGGTCAACATTAAGATCATTAAATAACCTACCAAAATATTTTCAGTCTAACTGTTCCTCTGTCAAATATTAAGGAAGAAAAAGAAAAAGACCATTCTTGCTACCTGTGTGCTCTTTACGGTACCTGAAAGCACTGATAGAAAAGGGGGCTCTTTTTATTAAGCGCTGTTTTCCAGTGGTGAGGTTCATTTGCTTCATTTCTGCATACAAAGACAGAGATGTTGGGTGAGTCATAGAAACATACTGTGCTACAAATTGTCACAAAGATTTATAGCTGCCCTATGTGATAATCAGGAATCACAGAGCTTTGCAGGTAGCTGACAAACACAGCACATTAAAGATACTTTACTCCCTACGTATCTAGCATGTCATAAAAGTACAATTCAGGGAAGACAGCTTCATTGCTTGATCTACGCTCACACAAAAGAATGCTCATCTCAAGTGCTGTTCAGTATGCAGAGTCTATTTTTTTCTGACATTAAATAGAAGAGTTCTACACTTAGGAAAATTAAGAATACTAGAAGGAGAAAAGAATGATAGTACTGAATATTCTAGTTGGCTTAAGAGGAAAATATAGGTTGATTTCGCCAAAAATTTTGGAAATGATTTAAAAAATACATTACCACTATAAAATTGGCACTACTCACAGAATTTCAAAAATTTGTACATTTCTTGCCTTCTCTTTAAATTGTATACCTAAACCAAAACATAGAAAACCTAGCTAGACTCAATACATACTTACATAAGAGATTCTAGTGCTAAAGGACTAATTACCTAAAGGGATCATTTTCTTCTTTCGTCTATGCCTCAGCAGTGGCAGTATTTACAAGGACCATTTCTTCATTCCCACAAAGTTGAATATGAAGTCTTAATGTGAGTCTCTAGTCAGTTTATTATATTAATTGACATTATTCCATTCCAAAATAAAGGGATTCAACCACCTACGCAAATGCTATATAAAGTATGCTCTGCCCTTTCTGTATTCTCCTGGACTCTGTACACACTGGCATTAACCACTGTGCAGGGAAAAGCAAGATCTCAGCACACGTACCAAAACCTGTGGTGTCTTCCATGCTGCCTCATTTTGAGTTTGCTTTTCACCATTTTTATAGTGGGAACCTGAATTGGCTTGTGGCAGAATGGTTGGGGCTAATTTTGCAAATAGGACATATGAAATGCTAATACTCAGGCTTTTGAAATAATCATTATATAGAGGATTGGGGAACTTGAGTTATTACATGTGACTCTTACTTGATTAAAAAAAAGTCTTAATAAATAGTGCTGAGAGAAAGCTTCCCAAAAATACAGTTTACTAGAAACTATTCATTCAGAAACATGTAGCTTGCAGAATTATCTACCACATGCTTTGATAAATGTCATCCTCTGTAGGAGTGACGTATGTGCATATCAGTATGTCTCAGTATTGCTTTAAAGCTGGCCCTTGTACACAGGACTAAAATGCCTATCAGACACCTTCTGTCTAGACTGTAGGAGAAAGACAAATGTCAGGGCCCCCTTAAAAGCAGGCAGCTTGTTTGTCTAATGCCATTAAACAAATGTTATGGTTAGTCAGGAATAAGAATCTAATGGTTTTAACTCTAGATTTAAAACAAAAAAACTTTGGGGGGATAGTAATCATTAGGGATTCTGTTGCATCAACCTCTTTCTGGACAAACCCCCTTCATTATTTCTGGGTCTTAGTTCATCTGAGGAAATTTCCTAAGATTTCCCCACCCTATCCTATAACAACACACTACTAACTGTCATAAAGACAATACTTACAGAAACTGGGAAGAACAGTTAAGAGAACTGAGCTGTGTAGCAACCAAGGTGTACTTTTCTTAAGAAACCTTCCCCAACCAAGTTGTGTTTGTCTCAAAGTAGCAAACAACTGAGACTATAGCAGCTTCAAATGAGGGGGGTGAATACAATAGCTTTTCATGGGATACCCCAAATCATGCCCATATATCATGAATACAATCCAAAGTGCAGCTGATTTCCAGATTAGCTGGCTAATCTATGAAAAAGCCAGTGAAATCAGAAAATGGCAGAAGGCTATGGCCACTAAAGAAAGCTTCTGGCAAAGGTACAAAGAGATGGGTCATTCTTCTGAACTCTGTCTGGTCTTAAAAAACTATCACCAACTTTGTCACTTAACTGCTCAGATTGATCCTTTAAATCAAAAGGTTCTGATCTATTTCAAAAGACTGATGTGATAAGGAATAAAACAATAGCTTAAAGTGTTTGTGTTGACTAGAAGAGAAACATTACATGAATATATGAACATGTCCAAATATATTAGTATCTAAAAGCGTATGAATACTCCTTTAGAAAAGACAATGCTGTTCAAGAGATTTTAAATCTTGCATTTTTATAGAAGTATTTTATGTATTTCAGAAAGAATTTATTTCACTGTTTACAAATGTCACCAACTAATCTTGATCTTCAGAAGTGTAGATTTCACCATATAGTATACTAAAAACATACAACTATTAGGAAAAAAACATACCTGTAAAGTCTATCTTGTAGCTGAATTTGGAAGTAGTAAAAGAAATGGACCCACAAGGATTTGTTTTGAAGCTTTTTTCGATATCTTCACTGCTAACTGAACACTGAATGTTGGTATCCGGCTTTAAGACAAACCAGAAAGTTTCATTTACCAGCTGTTCACATTAATGGCTTGGCCACAGAGGTGGTACTGTGGTCATAGAGACAGAGGGCAGGGAAGCAAGGAAAACCTAACTAATCACCTGTTCTAGTTCCCTATACACTGGGAGAATCACAGCTAAGTCAGCATGTTAAAAATAGTTCAGTGATTTCTACCAAAGACACTTCAACAACTGGTTATAATGACATTTCTGAAATTATTACAATTGTCAAAAATTATGACAATAATTACATGTCCTAAGCGGCTCAAAAATTAAATCTTCTTTAAGTGGCTTTGTAAGGAAAAAAAGACCACAAGCTTTAATCATTAACTAGCTGTGTGACCCTGGACAAATTACAGTAACTTTTCTGAGCTTTACTTTCTTTGACCATAAGATGGAGTATCAGCATCTGCTTCAAAGTTGTTATGAGGATAAAGGAAAAAACATTTGTACAACACCTAACATAATACCTGGTGTACAGAAGGTGTTTAATATGGGCTTTTCCCTTCCCTTTCTTTGTCCACCAAATCAAATTTGGAGTTGCTCAGATGTACTGATACTATGCAACTCTCAGTCACAATCGCCTTCTGTACACACAGTAAACACAGACAGTTTCTTCTAAATAAAGTATTGTGAAAACCTAGGGGAAAGAAAAGGAAAAAGACCAGAAGAATTTCTAATTTTTCCTTTTAGTTAAGCTATCTGATTTCCTTAGGGTTAGATTTCTTTCAGGTTCGCTCACATTCATTTCATCAGTCACTAAGATGACACTGAGTGGACCTAAGCCCCTTCTGCTATGTTTAAGGACAGGAAATACCTGAAACATGTGCCACTTTCCACACTCCGCCAAGTAAAACCAGCCCCACTGGGTGTCTGATGTGTCCATCTCATCCACCTCACTGTCTGTGGTTTTAGATAGGAATTCTTCTGCTTTGTGAAACATCTCCTGAAAAGGTAGAAAGAGGTCAAGAAAAATATTTTTTCCCAATAATCAGTGTATTTTACACATTATTTTCTTCTTACAAAGAATTATATTCCAAGGGTTTTTCCCCCGTGACACTTCAAAAGCAGCATTCTATATTGTATATTAGTTCTGAAGATAAACATTTTAAAATGTTGAATAACACTGCTTACCAAATAAAACAAATAATGATACACTTAGGTAGGATATATCAATGCCCATTCAACCATTTACGTAAGCTGTATCCAAATCTATAAGCACTCTCCAGACTCTCAGTATAGTGCTGAAAAATTTCTGTCTCATCATATGTCTATCCATGTTTTTGGTTAAAAGGGTCCATGCTATCACAACTATATCTGATTTAGACCAAATATATCTGATTTTGGTTTTAAACATTTCATTTAATGGCATGGAAAGATGTTTACAATACATAGCGTTCAGGCCCTGGCTGGTGTAGCTCAGTGGATTGAGCGCTGGCCTGCAAACCAAAGGGTTGCAGGTTTGACTCCCAGTCAGGGCACATGCCTGCGTTGTGGACCAGCTCCTCAGTACGGAGTGTCCAAGAGGCAACCACACATTAATATTTCTCTCCTTCTCTTTCTCCCTCCCTTCCCTTCTCTCTGAAAATAAATAAAATATTTAAATATATATATATATAGTATTTAGTACAAAGAAGGTTGTAATAAATAGAAATAATATAATCCAATGTTAATTAAAAATACTTCTATATTTACCGACATGAATGTATATGCATGTGTATGTATATGTACATGTATGTGTTCATATGTGTATATACAAAGAAAGTCTGGCTGGATATACCAAAACTTGTAGTTTTTCCTGAGTGTTAGGATAATAATTATAACCTTGGGAGAGGAAGATGGCGGAGTGGTAGGAGGGAGCACACTCCACCTCCCTCTTCACATGGAGGAAAACCTAGCCATTCTACAGAGGACTAGAGCAAATCCTACGGAGGATCATCGCAGCATACATGGAAATAGATCAAAAATTGTAGCAGACTTTTTAAGACCAGACAGTAAAGAGACTACTGCAGGATAATAACGGCCCAGGGATCAGCTCGGGGACCGGGGAGGTTGCAGCCCCAGGTCGGGAGCTCCAGGGTCTGCCGCAGGGCTTTCGGGGTGGGGAAGCTGGGTCAACCGCTCCCTCCCTGGCTAAACAAGGACTGAGCAGCACTGATCCGGGGGACAGTGGAGTGGGCTTTGGGGAAGATTAAGGCCCAGCCAGTGGAGCCAAAGACGGCCGGGCCTTGCATGGGCGCCTCAACCGGGACAGAGTGCTTTTTGGTGGAAGGCCCAGGGCCCACAGCCGTGGGCACGGAAGAGGTGCGGGTGTTCTGTGTGATCCCCAGTGCCTAGGCTGTGAATTCCGGGAAATTGCAGGCCCCTCAGAATCCACAGAGTGCACACCCGTGAACCCAGATAAAGGCGTGAGCACTCCCCAGTGAGCTTTCGGAGGGAGTGCTGAAGAGCGCCCAGATCCCGCACCCTGTTGAGAGGCGCCAGACCGGTTTTGGAGACATCGCGGCCCAGCCAATGGGTCCGGGGACCGCCGGGTCTTGTGCCGGCACCCCAACCCAGAGAGAGGGATTTTTAGTAAAGGCCTGCTGCCTACAACCCTGAGCATGGAAAAAGCACGGGCGTTCTGCGG
>JAPYXV010005671.1:0-10353 GCA_028533065.1 Trachops cirrhosus | reverse complement strand
GATTTTCCTGCCTATGTTCTCTTCTAGGACTTTAATGGTGTCACGGTTTATATTTAAGTCTCTTATCCACCTTGAATTTATTTTTGTGTATGGTGTAAGTTGGTGTTTGAGTTTCATTTTTTTGCATGTAGCTCCAGATTTCTTGCAACAGTGATAGACATTCAACAAATACATACTGAATACTTCCCTAGAATTAAAGGCAGAGAATGTTAGACTTGTAGGGAATTTTAACGTCAACTTGCACACTAACTTTATTTTACAAATGAGAAAACTGACGTTCAGAGATGTTACAAAGCCTCCCTGATATTACACACCTAGAAAGTCTCAGAGTAGCATTTTAGTTCAGCTCTGATTCCTATGCCACTTCTCCCTTCATTAATCAATACTTTCCTCCTTAACATGATGAATTCAATGGATTGGAAGGTGTAGATTACTATCATGTGTCAGTATTTTGGAGAACAGATCTTCTCTTGGTGGTATAATTTATGTAGATTGGTAGTTTTCCCACATTAGCTTGCATTCAGAATCATCTGGAAGGCTTGTTACAATACAGAATGTAGGGCTCTGCCCCCAGAGTTTCTGATGTATGTATTATTGGGGCTTAAGATTCTACATTACTAAAAAATGCTTAGGTGATGTTGATGCTCCTGTTCCACAAGTCATATTTTGAGAGAAGCTGAGCTAAAGTTATTATGGATTTTTTCTCTTTCTTTTAAAACCACAGTTGACCTAAGGGGGGATTGTGTAATCTGTTCTTCCTACAATGTACAAAGTACATGGCAGCACTTGGAACTAGGCTTACTTTGAAAGAATTATTCTCTTGTTCAAAAGAGAGCTATTGAGCACCTAATATGTAGTGCATGGTGTTACAGAGGATCTGAAGGTGCATAAGACCCAACGACTAGGCTCAAGGTGGCCTTGTGATGTCATGCAAGAGAAAAAGTCCACTTTAGAAGTGAGGAATCAGCTATAATTTAAGAAGTGATTGAGTTGAGGGAGTTTCAATATAATTGTAGATGTGCTCCAGAAGTAATTATGTTGATAAGATTCTGTTAATTATCAACACAATTCTAAAAAACATTGGGAACATACAAGTAACTCTGAAATGCTGAATATTATTTTCATATAATTGTATACTGTAATAGAACATCTGGAATTTTTTTTCTAATTTATTTTTCATCTGAGCTATTATTAATTACAATGGTGCTTGAGGCCTGAGAAAACAACTAACAATGTTTGTAAGTGGGAAAAGATGTTCTAATCCTGGAATTTCTGCCAATTCAATTGGCAGAAGTGAAACCAATTCCAAATATGATGAACCCAATGACAAATGCATAAAGCAAATTAATAATTTTAGCCAGGATTCTTTTTAGCTTCCTTTTAGATACTTGTAACTAGGGTTCATGGACCACTAGGGGCTTTATAGTTGAACTTCAGAGGAGCTTCACTCCCTTGAAACTCTATTCAAAAATGTTTCAGCACAAACTTGTTCTCTTCTGGTTTAGAGGATTTATCACTTTTATCAGATTCTCAATGGAGTTAACCACTTTCCTATTGGAGTACCAAGAGATGAATAAAATAATTATAACCCAAGGGCTCTGCCTTAACTTTTGTCCTTGAATTCCACCTACCTTTACCAAGTGTCATGAGGGCTTTCTCCTGACTACTTTCATGAAAAGATAGAGAGGTTATTAAGAGAGAGAAACCATTCTCAGAAGACAGCTCAGACCTTTTTCACCATCTGCATCTTTATCTGGGTTAGTTGCTTGTTGAACCCATATGCTCACTTAATCACTCTTTATTTAATTGTCATTTAGGTTTCAGCCCATATAGATAATTAATAGTCATAGCATCTAGAAAACTCCCGGGTCAAAGTATATGTAGATCAGCGAGTCTGCATGGATATCCCTGGAACAAATACTTATGTGGTACACTCTTCTTTGTCCTTTTTACCTGTCTAAATTGTACCGTATTGTAAGTTCTAGCTCAAATGCTTCTTCTTTCCATGAACTCTTATGTAATAGGTAAACGTAGAACTCTTTGGTCTTCTTCCTCATAGAACAGTATTGTTTTGGACTTAATCAGCCATTTTGTCACTCAGTTATGTTGTTTACCAGTATTTTATATGAAGAGAATGAATGGTTCATATGGGCATACTGTGTTCCAACCACAATGACATGAACAGAGGAGGCACTTAAAAATCACTGTTGAACAAATACAAGGAATGGTCTCAGGATGTTAACAGCATTCTCCAGATTTGAAAAGTTAAAACCTTGGCATCCGCATTGTGGAACCCTCATAGAACTTAGTAGTTCTAAGTACATTGATGTTCCATAAATTCATGGGAGTAACACTGTTGGCAAAAAACCTGGCATGTGGCACAGAACATCTGTGCCTTCTAGGAAAAAATAACTGAGTCAGCAGCTGGCATTGTCAATTTCTTCTGTATCCACCATATGCTAATGGCTTCTATACCATGAATTCAACTAACAGTTTGATTGGATGAGAACTATTTGGATTTTCAGCTTTGCTACTTGGGTTATATAGACAACTTTAATCCCCAAAGAATGTGTTTCTGGACATGATATGTGCTAGATGTTGAAGATGCTTGCTCACTGATATCTCATTAATTCAGAAGCATATAGTCATCAGTCATTTTGAAAATGCAGACTCACTCTAAATGATTTAACACTTGAAGTGTAGCAAACACTTTTACCTGCTGTATGCAAATTGATCCTTATAAGAGTCCTAAAATATATATGTGACTTACTCAAAGTCATTCAGGAACTCCATGACCTTTCCATTGAACTAGGCTACCACCCTAATCCATATATCCCTGATTACTGAGCACCAGACTCAAAAAACAAATTCTTTTCTCCTGAAAATCACCTTTCCTTGGCAGCTATATGATATAAATCTACCACTTTTAAAAAACAGAGTGAAGATAAAGCACAGACAAAATTAGATTTGACAACCTAATGGAGCACCCTTCTTTGTTATTTGAAAAGAACATCATTCAAGCATCATCATTCAACAGCTTTCAGTTCCAGCAAGTAAGGGGAATATTTACTTGGCATTTGAAGGAGAATTGAAACCACCAAATCACACAACAGAAAGCAACACAGAATTCCACTTTGATTAGTTATATTTCCTACTGGCCCTTGCTTGGAAAGGTTTCTCTAAGATTCCAGTAGACAATCTGTTATATATTCCCTTTAATTAATGAGAAACAAAAACTTTCCAACAGTCAAACTTTATCACATTATTCAATATATATTTACTTATTTTTTAGTGTTTCCCAATTTACAGAAGCTTGCAAAAGAGAAACTTCTGAGTAAATACCTTGTCCTGGATGTTTTAGGGTCCCCCGTCTGAAAACTAAGAAATCCTAATGCTGATGGCTTCTTCTGAGGTATATTACTATCCTAAAGCTCATGGACAAAGAAAACACAAACCATTTATGATTTTATACCTTTGTATCTGCTCTTATATCTTCCAGGAATGTCTTTCCTTTTCATCTAGTAATGTCTAAATCATCTTTAAGACCTATGCTAGAATTCACTTCTTCAGTGAAGCTCCTCAATTTCTGCAAGTGGGAATATCCTTTCCCTCCTCTGTGTTCCCACAATATTTTATTCATTCTTTTATTCTACACTTGCTGAATACCTTTAAAATTCATTGTTTACTTCCCTGTTTCCCCATCTTGACCAAGAGCAATTTTAAGTTATGACTCATATCTGACATTCTCTGTTATCCACAGTGCCCAGGATATCATTACTCCTCCCTTATTCCCTTCTAGCATTTACTGAGTGCCAAATACCATGTTAAGAAATTTATAGAGGTCAATCTATGAGGCAAGTAATGTCATCCTGATTTATACCCTAATTACACAGTTGAGAAGTCTGGGCAAGTAAAGTTAAAGAAAAGTAAAGTAAAATTCACTTAACATATTATTAACCATTTTAAAGCAAAAAAATCTTTCAGTTCCATTTAATTTATTCATGATGTTGTACAACCATCACCTCTATCTAGTTTCAAAATATTTTCACCACCACATAAATGAACTCTACCTATTGAGTAGTCACTCCCTATTCCACTCCCCCTGCTCCTGGAACCCACTAACCTACTTTCTTTCTCTATGGATGTGCCTATTCTGGACATTTTGTATAAATGGAACCTTACAAGATGTGACCTTTTGCATCTGCAAAGCCTGGACCTTATTTCAATTCTACCTAAATCTGGAGTCCATTCCTTTATCTATTGTACTATATCTTTGTGCTTTACATTATAGGTGTTCACTATATATTTGATGAATGAATGAAGGATTGTAGAAGGGACACTGATCAAACAACTTATTTTTCTACTTAACCTAGTTATTTATGATTTGATTCACTTTCATAAATGAACCTTCTGAAGCTTTTACAAAGTGTCAAACAAACTGTAACTTAGAGGTAGCTGAACAGAAAGAAAGGTGGTGAGGGGCACAGGTTTGCAGTGAATTTTCTGTTTAGGATTCATATTAATTCTAATTGACACTTATGATTGATTTACTCACGATTACATTTTTGGGATAAATGCAGAAGAGCCTAGGTGATTGGAGAGAAGATTGCCAGCTATGCCATTTGTGAATGTCTTATCAATTTGGTTGCCAGGGCTAGAGGAGTGGGCTCCTGGAGAAGAAATGAATTCAATTTTTCTCTAGTAACCACTTTGCTCCAACATGTGAACAACTGCTTGGACAGAAACTGGTTTTGAGGGGCTGGTTTCTATGGGCTGCCAAGAAAATTTGAGAAATGCCTGCTTGCTTGAAGGCAGTCTGATTTGTTAAGAGAGGTGTTAGAGTGTTATTTATTTTTGGGGGGGATTCACAATGTGAGAGGTGGCTTTGGACAGTACTTGAAAAGCATTCAAATGCATGACATTAATCTTTAATGATTGTCCTGTCTGGTTATAACTAGGGAAATTCCAAATACATAATCCTTATTATTTCATGTTTCTCTCAAAATGCACATAAATTTTTTATTGCCTACATGCAGTGCATTTCAGGAATCTTTCTCGTTTTTTTTAAATTAATTTATTTATTTCTTGTAGTTCAAGTACAGTTGTCTCCATTTTCTCCCCAACACTCTCCTACCCCCGCCATCCCCACCTCCCACCCTTGATCCCATGCCCCTTTGGCTTTGTCCATGTGTCCTTTATACATGTCAGAAGGCTTTCTTAATGATGTCTCTATTTTTATTAAAAAGTCAATTATACCTTCACTGACATAAGAACAGAAAATTAGTATACTTAACTCTTAGACCATCTGCTTTTGGGGGTGCTATTTCAACTTGGGCTTTGCTTGTTTTGTTTTATGACACTAAGGAAAAAATTTCAGTTTTAGTTACAAATAGTTGCAGAAAAAAGAAAATGACAAATCAAATAAATCTTTTTCTGTCTCCAAAGCAACAAGAAACAAAACCCATCAAAATGTTAAATGATTTTCTATTATTTCTGAATAGATTTGGAGAAAGAGACAGTTATCATCTGAGTTTGAGGCATAGCTAGCTGATCATTTATGCCTCTCTATACCACTGTACATATAAGAAGAGCTTAACTTTTACTTAAGTTCAAATTTGGGTTTTGAGATAATCATAGATTCATGTGTAATTTTAAGAATTAATACAGAGAAAAATTCAACACCTATTTGTGATAAAAACTCTCAGCAAATAAGGAATAGAGGGAACAAAGCTCAACATGTTAAAGGCCATATACTACAAACCATTCTTAAACTCAATGAGCAAAAAACTAAAAGCTTTTATTAAGATCAGGAACAAGACAGGGATGTCCACTTTCACCTCTTTTATTCAACATAGTACTGGAAGTTCTAGTCACAGCAATCAGACAAGAAGAAAAACTGAAAAGCATCCGAACTGGAAAGGAAGGAGTAAAAACTGTCAATATTTGCAGGTGACATGATACTGTATATGGAGAACCCTAAAGATTCTACAATAAAACTACTGGAACTGATAAATTAATTCAGTAAAATGGCATGATACAAAATAATTATCCAGAAATCAGTTGCAGTTTCATACACTCATAATGAACTATCAGAAAGGGAAACTAAAAAAAATCCCATTTACAATTATATCAAAAAATACGTAGCAATAAAATTAAACAAGGATGTAAAAGACCTGTACTCAGAAAATTATAAAACACTGAAGACAGAAATTGAAGAAGATACAAATAAGGGGAAGAATACACCATGTCCATTGATAGGAAAAATTAACATTGTTAAAATATTTGTATCAACCAAAGCAACCTATAGATTCAATGCAATTCTTATTAAGATACTATAGGGAACTGTTTTTGCATGGCATGGAGAATGTAGCCCAGCCCTTGATTTGGAAAAATCAGTGGGAGTGAGACAGCACACAGGACCTGAGCCCACTGATGTTTTCCTGTAGGGAATCAGGCCTGCATTGTACCTAGGCTGCTTTGAGGCTTGCTTTTTGCTAAAACTCCCTCACCCTGAATTGAAGCAGCAAATTTTTACTGCATATTTTTAAAGTAACTTCCTGAAATCTATGCTAAATCTCCCAAGGATGGAATGTAACCAGTTCAACCACTTTTTCCTTTGCATTTGCAAATATCCTTTTTCTTTGAGGTAATTAGCAACTTCCTCTCCTTTGTTATCTGTAAAAGGTAATCACGTAAAAGCAAACCTTTGCATAGTAAATGAGGACCATCCTCGATGTAATGGGCCCAGAAAAACAATAAAAACCTGTCCAGGCAGGGGTCGGGGCCCTCTCTCACTCAGAGAGTGGCCATGCTATCCCTTTTTCTCCACAGGACTTCTCAGGGTCCTTGTGAATATGTTTGTTACAGCCACAACACACAGACCCCATGGGCCAGGGTCCACATCAAGATACCAATGGCTTATATCACAGAACTAGAAAAAAATGTTCCAAAAATTTATATGGAATGACAAAAGATCCCCAAATAGCTACAGCAATGGTGAGAAAGGGGAACAAATTGGGAGGAATCACACTACCTGATATCAAAATATACAAGGCCAAAGCAATAAAAACAGCATGGTACTGGTATAAAAACAGAGCTATAGATCAATTGAACAGAATAGAGAGCCCAGAAATAAACTCATGCCCTTGTGGTTAATTAATATTTTACCAAGGAGGCAAGAACATACAATGGGGTAAAGATAGTCTATTGATTGGGCAGATACATGCACAAAAAATGAAACTATACCGCTTTCTTACACCATATACAAAAATAAACTCAAAATGAATTAAAGACTTAAATGTAGGTTGTGAAACCACAAAAAACCTAGAAGAAAACATAGGTGGTAAAATATCTAACATTGGTCATAGCAATATTTTTTCTGATATATTGCCTCGGGCAAGGGAAACAAAAAAAATAAACAAATGTGGCTACATCAAATTAAAAAGTTGTTGCATAGCAAAGGAAAACATCAAGAAAATGAAAACACTACCACAGAATGGGAAAACATGTGCTAATGATATAACTGATAAAGGGTTCATATTTAAAATTTATCAAGAGTTTATAAAACTCAACAAGAAGACAAATAATCCAATTTAAAAATAAGCAAAGACGCTTCTGCCAAGATGTAGGAGTAGGTAGATATGCTCTACTTCCTCACACAACCAAAACAAGGAATCAACCAACTTAAAAACAAACAAACGAGAAAAACAGCCAGAACTGCCACAAAATAAAACTGTATGGAAGTTTGGTAACCAAGGAGCTGAAGATGAAACATTCATCCAGACCGGTAGGAAGGGAGGAGTGGACAGCCTGGGTGGAGAGGACACATGACAAGGTGGTGGCTGATGGACCAGGTGGGAAATGTGGTGACTGGTGGATTGGGCAGTGCCACATTTGCATGTGGATAAACTAGGAGGAACAACTGGGGAGCAAGAGAGACTGAGCAACCCAGAATTCCAGTGTGGGAAATAAAGCCTCAGAACCTCTGGCTTTAAAAACTTGTGGGGGTTGTGACAGAGGGATAAATTGCCAGTCTCTTAAAAGTGGGGTGAAAGCCAAACAAGCAGCATTTCCCTCCTCTGACCCCTGTCCCACGTGCAGCACCACAACTTGGCAAAGTGGGTTGGCCTGCCCTGGAAAACACCTAAGGCTGTTTCCCTTAGATCATAACAGGTGTGCAGAGAAAAAGAAATATGGCCCAAGTGAAATAACAGATCAAAACTTCAGATAAAGAACTAAGCAACAAGTAGATAGACAACCTATCAGATGCAGAGTTCAAAACACTGGGATCAGGATGCTCACAGACATGACTGAGTATGGATGCAAAATAAAGGAAGAGGTGATAGTTATACAAAGTGAAATGAAGGAAAATATACAAGGAACCAACAGTGAAGGGAAGGAAACCAGGACTCAACTCAATGATTTGGAACAAGAGGAAGAAATAAACATTCAATCAGAACAGAATGAAGAAACAAGAATTCAAAAAAAAAAAAAATGAGGACAGGCTTAGGAACATCTGGAACAACTTTAAACATCCCAACATCTGAATCATAGGAGTGCCAGACGGAGAAGAGGAAGAGCAAGAAACTGAAAGTTTATTTTAAAAAGTAATGAAGGACAATGTCCCCAGTTTGGTGAAGAAAATAGACATGCAAGTCTAGGAAGCTCAGAGAGTCTCAAAGAAGTTGTACCCAAGGAGGATCACACCAAGACACATCATAATTACATACCCAAATTAAAGATAGGGAGAGAATCTTAAAAGTAGCAAGAAAAAAGGTGGGAGTTACCTACAAAGGAGCTATCATAAGGCTATCAACTGATTTCTCAAAAGAAACCTTGCAGGCAAGAAGTAGGTGGAAAGAAGTATTCAAAGTGATGAAAAGTAAGGACCAACATCCAAGATTTCTCTATCCAGCAAAGCCATCAGTTAGAATGGAAGGGCAGATAAAGTGCTTTCCAGATAAGGTAAAGTTAAAAGAGTTCATCATCACCAAGCCCTTATTATATGAAACATTAAAGACACTTATCAAAGAAAAAGAAGATCAAAACTATGAAGAATATAATGACAACAAACTCACAACTATCAACAACTGAGCCTTAAAAAACAAAGACAACAACAAAAACAAAAACAAACTAAGCAAACAACTAGAACAGGAAGAGATTCACAGAAATAGAGATCACATGGAGGGTTATCAGTGGGGAAGGTGAGGGGGAAGAATTGAGGAAAAGGTACAGGGAATAAGAAGCATAATTGGTAGGTAGAAAATAGACAGGGGGAGGTTAAGAATAGTATGAGAAATGGAAAAGCCAAAGAACTTATATATACATCCCATGGATATGAACTAAGTGAGGAGGAATGTTGGAGGGAATGTGGGTACCAGGTGGAGGGAGATAAAGGGGAGAAAAAATGGGACAACTGTAGTAGCATAATCAATAAAATATACTTTAAAAGACTGACAAAGACCGGAATAGACGCTTCTCCAAAGAGGACATACAGATATCCAATAGACATATGAAAATATGCTCAACAGCACTAATCATCAGAAAAATGCCAATTCAAGCCACCAAGAGATATCACTTAACACCTGTCAGAAGGGCTATTATCCATAAAGCAACAAATGAGTGTTGTTGAGGAAGTGGAGAAAAGGGAACCCTCATGTACTGTTGGCAGGAATGCAGATTTGTGCAGCCACTGTGGAAAGCAGTATAGAGCTACCTCAGAAAAAATGAAACTGCCTTAAGACCTACCAATTCCAATTCAGGGAATATACCCAGAGAAAGTCAAAACACTAATTTGAAGGAATACATGCATCCTTATGTTTATTGCATTGTTGTTTACAATAGCCAAGATTTGGAAGAAGCTGAAGTGTCCATCATAGATGAGTATATAAAAAAGCAGTGGTACATTTTCACAATGGAATACCACTCAGCCATAAAAAAAATAAATCTTACACTTTGTGACAGCATGGATGTACCTTGTAGGTAAGTGTGCTAAGTGTCATAAGCCAGTAAGAGAAAGATAAAATATGATTTCTTTTTTTTATAGTTTTTTTTAATTTTAGTTTATTCAGTACAGTTTCTATCCTTTATTCCCATTCCAGCCTGCCCACCCATTCCTCCCCTCTTCTCTCCCCTTTCCAACCCCCCCAGTTTTCTCCATGTGTCCTCTATATTTGTTCCTGTAAACCCTTCCCTTCTCCCCTGAAATTCCCTCCCCTCTCCCCTCTGGTCACTGACAACTTGTCCTCTATTTCAGTGTCTTTTGTTATATTTTACTTGGTTCTTTGTTTTGTTGTTTAGGTTCCTGTTAAAGGCGAGATCATATGGTATTTGTCTTTCACTGCCTGGCTTATT
>JAPYXV010005670.1:0-10353 GCA_028533065.1 Trachops cirrhosus | reverse complement strand
TTTCAGGTGTGGTTGTTAATAATTGTGAGTTTGCTGTCATTTTACTACACATGTTTTTTATCTTCTTTTTCTTAGATAAGTCCTTTTAACATCTCATACAATAAGGCCTTGGTGATGATGAACTCCTTTAACTTGACCTTATCTGAGAAGCACTTTATCTGCCCTTCCATTCTAAATGAAAGCTTTGCTGGATAGAGCAATCTGGGATGTAGGTCCTTGTCTTTTGTGACTTGGAATACTTCTTTCCAGCCCCCTTTGCCTGAAGTGTTTCTTTTGAGAAATCAGCTGATGGTCTCATGGGAACTCCTTTATAGGTAACTGTCTCCTTTTCTCTTGCTGCTTTTAAGATTCTCTCCTTATCTTTAATCCTGGCTAATGTAATTATGATGGGCCTTAGTGTGTTCCTCCTTGGATCCAACTTCTTTGGGACTCTCTGAGCTTCCTGGACTTCCTGGAAGTTTATTCTCTTTGCCAGATTGGGGAAGTCCTCCTTCATTAATTTTTCAAGTAAGTTTTCAATGTCTTGTTCTTTCTTTTCTTCTTCCGGCACCCCTATGATTCAGATGTTGGAATGTTTAAAGTTGTCCCGGATGTTCCTCAGCCTCTCCTCATTTATTTAAATTCTTGTTTCTTTATTCTGTTCTAGTTCAATGTTTATTTCTTCCTTCTACTCCAAACTGTTGATTTGAGTTCTAGTTTCCTTCCTTTCACTGTTGGTTCCCTGTACATTTTTCTTTATTTCACTTTTCATAACCTTTACTTTTTCCTCTATTTTGCAACCATACTCAACCATTTCTATGAGCATCCTGATTACCAGTGTTTTGAACTCTGCATCTGGTAGGTTGGCTATCTCTTCATTGCTTAGTTGTAGTTTTTCTGGGCCATATTTGTCTCCATGCACCTGTTATGTAGTAGGGGGAGGAGGCTTAAGTATTCAACAGGGTAGGGCAACCCATATTGCTATGTTTTGGTGCTGCATGTGGGGGAAGGGTCCAAGACGGAACAGTGCCACTTGCTCAGCTGTGAGCCAGGTTTCAGTCACTTCCTCTGCTACCTACAAGCAAATTCGGCCCTTCTGGTGCTGATTCTTGAGTGGGTGGTTTTGTGTACGTTCTAGGACCCTGTGGGTCTCTCCAATGAACTCTCCTGTGAGGTTGGGAGTTTCTCCCGCTTCCTCAACCCCCACAGGTTTTTTCAGTCAGAGGTGTCGAGGCTTTATTTTCCCACACTGGAACCCTGGGTTGCTCGGTCTGTCTTGGTCCCCAGTTGGTCCTCCCGGTTTGTCCACATGCAAATGTGGGACAGCCCAGTCTGCCAGCCACTGCCTTGACCACTCTGGTCCTCCAGCCACTGCCTTGCTGTGAGTACTCTCCACCCCACTGCCTGTCTCTGCCCCTCCTTTTGGTCTGGATGAATGTTTCTTCTTTAAATCCTTGGTTTTTAGACTTCCATACAGTTTGATTTTCTGTCAGTTCTGGTTGCTATTTTGTCTTTAAATTTGTTGTTGTGCTTCTTTTGGTTGTGTGAGGAGGCACAGTGTATCTACCTACACCTCCATCTTGGCTGGAAGTCCACTAACATGTTTATTTCTATAGGAGAATTCCAAAGTTGAGATTTGGTCAAAAAGTTACTTTCCCAAAGAGTTGTAGCACTGCATGCTCCAATAGATGACAATGTGTATTTTACCACAAAACTCTATCAGAATTGGATGTTAAAATTATTTTAATATTTGCCACTCCAAGAAAGGAAAATTAGTTTTTGGTACTGTGATATTGAAATTAATATTTTTCATTTGACCTTTCTCATTTCCTATTTAATGAATTGCTTATTTATTTCTTTTGTCCATTTTAAAAATTTTTTTAAAAAATCAAATTATAGCCCTGGACAGTGTTGTTCAGTTGGTTGGAGCCTCGTTCTGATTCCTGGTCAGGGCACATGGCTAGGTTTCAGGTTCTGTCCTAGTCAGAGTATGTATGATGTTTCTCTCTTTCATCAATGTTTCTCCCTCTCTCTGTCCCTCTCTTCCTCTCTTTCTAAAATCAATAAGCATGTCCTCGGGTGAGGATAAAAAAAATCAAAATATAAAAATTTTTACAGTAGAGTTGTTAACCCTGTATCCTATTATTATAAATATTTCTTCACAGTCTCTCATTCATATTTCAATGTTTTATGGTGAAACTTATCAAATTAATACTTTAAAATTTAGTGTAGTATTATGTATTTGTAAGAGAGGAAAAGATTTTCCTCTAGCCTCTTATGTTTAGTACTTGGAATCCTGCAAATTAAACTGACAAAAGACAGATTAACAGGGAAAAAGTCATAAACATTTTCTTTTTAATTTTACATGAACAGGGGTCCACAGAAAAGAAGTGAAAACCCAAAGGAACAGTTAGTACTAAGAGCTTACATACCATTTTAACAAAGGGCAATAAATTGTGAAGTGACTAGACAAAGGAAGAGAGGTTAGGGCTTTTAGGAGCAGTAAATTGTGGGAAGGTAAATACACATATGGGGGCAATTAATGGTAGGTAAAGTTATTTAGTAAGACTTTTTATGCAGACTCCTTGGTGTCATGTCTATCTCTGGTGATAAGGGAAGTTGTCTACCGCCTGGTATAGGAGAGAAGAGGAGGACACCACAAAGAATAATATATGCCTTGCTTTTAGTTAGGTAGGGGAAGGGCAGAGAGTTCTTCCTGTGTCTACTTTTTTCTCAATTGCCTTCAACTCAAAATAATGTTTATGCTAAAGTGGCCTATTTTGGGGTGGTATATTCATCTTTTATTTTACGGGTTCTAAATTTTCTTCCATTTTTAAGAAGCCTTCCTAAACTAAATTTGCAACTATTTTTCTAATATTTCTCCTGGTACATTTTGTTATATACATTTATATTTAATCTATAATCCTTCTAGAATTTATTTTGGCATATGGTGCAAGATAGATATCTCACTTTGTATGTTCCATATAGATAGCCAGTTATTAACATCTCTTATTATGAAGCATCTTTTCCTATTAAACTGAAATATTACCTTTATATTAATATTCCATGCATAGTTGAATTTTTCTGGATTCTCTATATATTTATCTTTTTATGCTAAAATTTTTTTCACTACTATTCTTTGATCACAGTAGCTTTGTGATAAGTTTTGCTGATAAGGCAAATTATCTCCTCTGAGAATCTGATAATCTTCTTTTTCTAAAATATCTTAATAGTTACATTGAAAAATATTGAAATCACTTATGTTCTCCAATTATACTTTTAAAAAATATACGGTCCTATATTTTCTTTAAAATTTATTTCGAGGCATTTTATTGTTATTGTCAATCATATGGGTTGTGATAAGGACCTTTCAAAGTAGATTCTAGGAACTTTTCCACCAAAGCACTTTGTATTGGCTCTTGCATGTGAGTTGATGACCATTGGTTCTAAGAGTGGTTTCAATTTGTTCTCTCCTGCATACGGACTGAATAGGAAGAGGAAAGCAGGGATGAGAGGTTACATTAGCTATGATTGAAATTTTCTATTGATTTAGTTCTCAGCTAGTTCAGATTACTAGGGGTTATCAGAAACTAAATGGCATTCTTTGTCTTTTTTCTTCAGTTTTTCCAGCTTTTATTGAATGTGATACTCATCAGTGTATTTCACTTAATTAAAAAAATGTAATAGCTATCAGAAAGTCCAATCTCATGACTAGATTTGTTAGATTTAAATATGTCCTCTAGTGAATATTTTTTTAAAAGTTCTTAAGTCTATATTTATATAGGCTCCTTGATTTAGTCAGTGAGTATTAATCTTCTTTGTTCATGAAATGTAGCATTACTTGAATAGTGGTTGTATTCAAATTCACCTATACTCACTCTGGGAAAAAAAGGAATGACAGTGTCAGTAGTGTAAATAACCTGATATTCCACTTAATAAACACCAGCCCTGGTGTTTATTGCCCTGGGCAATTTATACAGTCAAACCCAGCTAGTCATATGGGAAAAAACTATGTCAGTGACTTTAAGAGATTCTTCACTGCTATTGAGACATTAATCTATTGGTCTGACTGATGGCAGGGCTACTGGCTGATAACTTTGTCAACATTTGGTGGAAGAGATCAAGGAATTCATTAAGGGTACCAAAGAAGTACTGATTAAGGAAAACTCATAGAACAAATATTTTGTTTTAAACTTGCCTATATAGTTGTAAAAAATCATTATATTGGTTGAGGCAAAAGTAGATTTACAGTTGTGAATATGCAAGAGTTTATTCTTGTATTATTATTTATTATTGTATTATTTTTCCATACAAACAACAGTAAAACTAATTTTGCCCCACTATATATATATATATATATATATATATATATATATATATAAAATAATACAGTACCTGGCAGAAGTATGGCCTGCTTGAGTGCAGGTGGTAGGGTAATAACATGGGTACAATAATTTGTAGTTTTAACTTGAACATTTCACCTAAAATGTCATATGGTGTGCTTGAGTGTGCTACTGTTATGTTACAAAATTACATACTTACAATTTTGTAATAAAAAAGGTCATTATTGGTGCTGGACCCTGTATATTATAAAGGTGGCATTTGAGTTTAATAGGAAAAAGGTAATTCATTTCTAAATCAGTAAGAAATGGCGATAACTAGGTATCTATATGGAAGATACAAAGTTAGGTCTCTACCTTGCACACCATATGCTAAAATAAATTCTAGAAGGATTATAAATTAAATATATACTATACATATAGTATTTTATTATTGTTTTGGTGACTTTTCAAGGGCAGTGTGAGTACATTTAACCTTTGCATGCAGGTTAACTTGAAAATTTAATTTCTATGAAGAATGAAACTTATTGGTGGGCAGATGCCAAGAATTATGAAAGACATAGAAAAATATATGACAGTTTCTGCCTTCAAGAACTTGAAGAACAATATATTTAAAATGTGGGGCATTAAATAATGTCAATAACACCATGCATAACAAAATGTGTGGCCATACCATCACTTTATAATTGTTGAATGAGTCCATGAAGGAATGAGTGGACATACACTATTCAAACATTATACATTTATCAAACCCAATTTTGTATCTAGAACATACTGAATTTTTAACAATCTTCTTTTAAAAACAATTAAAATTACAAGAGAAAAACAGACTTATTATTTGAAAAATTCAACTGGTTATAATGTCTCTTCCCATTCTCATTTACCAATCTGACTCCCAGAGATAATTTCTTACAAGTTCATGTATCCGTCCAGAAATTTGTGTGCCATACACAGACACAGACTTGAAAAGAACTATACTGTATATAGTCTTTCTAAAGCTCAACTTTTTTCATTTGACTGCCTTTACTATTTTTCATGATTTTTAGTGTCTGCAGTATCAGACTATCACATCCTAAAGTCAAAACTTATTTAATCATTTCTTTATTGATAGACATCCAGATTATCCTATTTTCCACTGTTAAAAATAGTACAGCAGTTAATAGCTTCATAAAACCTTGTGTCGGATTATCTGTAAAATAAATCCCCGGGTATCTAATTAATCCTTCAAATTGCAGTTTTGATGGAGGTAGAAAGTATTCTATCATGACTTGGTTTGAACTGATCAGTTTAAGTAAATCAATGCTCATTAGAAATGAGGATGAATTGGCAGCAACGTCAAGATCAGTTGTTTCGGTTTTTTTCTTTAACCTACGAACATGTTCAGTCCTTCCTTTCTTAAAGTTCTTACACGTATTCCTTCAGAAGCTTGAGACATTTGGATAAAGAATGTATTGCGCAGTCCTTGGAAAAAGGAAATAATGCTGCTTCCCAAGAATCTCACAGGAGAACTTGTAAAATGATCTCTCATCAGAAGAAAAAAAAACACAAGATTTATCACTTTTTAACACTCATCCTCAAATATTTTATTGGAGACCAGTACTGCTACTACAACTTATTTTAAATTGTTGGCGGAACTGCACTTATTTTTTGTCTTCCTCAAACGGGAATGGAAAGGGGTAAAAGTCCTGTCTGTGCCGGGATAGGACTATGGAAGCCCAGGGAAACCCATTACTAAATTTGAGGTTTGTTCTTTTACCCCGTGCTGTACCTGTTGTTCAGCCAGGGTAACGGGAGGAATAACAACATCCGGGCTCCATTATTGCTTTAAGTCTCTCTATTCCTTGCATTACTGAAACTTCAGAACATCTCTGTCCTTTTCAGAAACAATAGGGCCCTCCCAACAGTTACTGGACAGAAACACCAACCCCGAGCCCCGACTTCGCTGTAGACCTAAGTAGGGAGCCAGACTAAGGAAACTAACGCGACGTGGACACAGCCTGGAGATTAGTGCCACGAAGCGTGAAACCTGTGGTGGGACCGGTCCTTCCCGATTCCCGCGTCGCCCAGAGTTCTGCCTCTCGGGGGCGGGGCTGAGCCCTTCTTCCGGGTTGCGGACGGAAGTGGAGATTTTGAATCTCGCAGGCCGTTGGTTGGTTGGGGATGTCGCGGTTTTTGCAGCGCGAGAACTGAAAAGTGACACGGCCATTCTGGAACTTCTTCCCAGAGGTTTGATGAGTGTCAGGGGAACGAAAAGAAACGGAGTGTTCCACGGAGAGAAGCCGAACGGTCTGGTGGGATAGGAGTTCGGGAGGTGGAAAAAAGTGCAGCGGAGGCCTCGGACAGCCTTGAGGTTTGTCGGGTGGCGGGACCGGGTATGGGGACTTTAAGAACTCGGGGCGCTGGGGAGCTTTTCCTGGTCCAGCGCTCCTGACGGTTGGTGTATGCAAGTCAGTTCTGTTGGTGTTGAGGATCCAGAGACCCCACAGCCCCGAGATTAAGCCTTTTTGATTTCTCAGTTTATGGCAATCGCAGTTTAGGTTTCCACCATCGATTCGAATCCTGAAGCTTCAACGGTAGTTATATCTAGTTGCTAAAGCGTTACCACAGGTCAGAGAATCTGCCTTTATTTAAAATGGAAGGTTGGGGACAGGTTTGAATGAAGAAGTGCTCTATGTAGCTCCAAGTTCCTCCTGAGAGGAGTCCCCGCAGTAGCCTTTATTATTCTGGACCTCAGGGAAGTGGCAGTCTTTGAAATGCCCGGTAGGGATTTAAACTGAAATCTGAGTATCCTTTGTATTTAAAACCCGGATATTTTTCTTTCACTCCTGACATTTTTCTTTCACTCCTGACATTTTTCATATACCGCAAAAATCCGAGGCTCTTGCTCCTTTAAACTTACTATAGTAGTAGCGGTGACTCACAAGGATCTCAGTTTGCTAACAGTAGCGATAAGGTTCCGCAGATCTGCTTCTCCCTTTATTCACTGACTAATTATGGAGTCGTTTTGGAAATACTCTCCTCATATTAACAGTATGGGATTTCTTTGTTTGGGTTTTTTGTGTGTGTTTATTTATATTGAATGATGAAGTGTCTAAAATATCAAAATCTGTCTAACCCCGTAGCAAAGTCATGCCTTTTGAAATAGTTTAAATGTGTACCCTAAATGTAGATTATAAATGAGTGCTTTAAATGCATAGAAATTTTATATCTCGCTTTATTGAAAACTGTCAGACTAATTTTGTCTTGCTTTATAGAAACACATTTTTGGTTTTTTAAAGATTTTAACACTAGAAAATCATACCATATAAGTGTATAAATAGCTCTTTAAAAGTAGGACTTAGTAATATTCAGAATAGACATTCCATCATCCAGTGCTGGCTACTCCCACTCTCCCATCCCTGCTGATGAATTTTCATTATTAACCAGGAAAAAAATAGATTTAAATATTCAGTATTTATGATCACTGAAATTTAAACATTTTGTGTAAGGCTGTAGCAAACACATTAGCTATACTTCCCTAGGAACTATAGACAGCTAGCTGTTCTGCTCATTTTGTGTAAGCCACCAGCAAATGGTAAATTTTGTAAAGATTAGTGTCTACAATTTAATGTTAGTTTTCCTTACTTGGACTCTTTTCATTGAGTTTTTGCTCTATCTACATAAATCATTTGAGTTTCATATTTTTTTTTGTATATATTGCCATGAAGGGTTTGTTAAGTGCTGATTCCTGCACTTCAAATCTCAGAGTAGGTTTGGAGGATGGGGTTGAGGAATCTGTGTTTATTAATTCTAAGTTTGACTAGAAAATGAAAATATTTGGCCAGTGTTCAAAAACACTGACTTGATCTTTCCTAAAGAGACTTTATAATACATTAGTTAAGGGCATGAAACGAGCCATTTCCATCTCTATCACTTGGTAGCTGTGTGGCCTTAAAAAAGCTGTTTAACATTTTTGTGCTTCAGTTCCCTCAAGTGTATAATGGGGAGAAATAATACCTGCCTTGTAGTATTGTGAGAATCAAATGAGTCAGTATATGCACACATCTTAGAATAGTGTGTGGCATGTAGTAAATGTTACACACTCCTGTTGAGTTACTAAGCATTGTACAAACCACATTACATACTTTATCTCAGTCTTCACAAATAAGCTTGATATGTCCTACTTTCACATAAAACTGAGGCTAAGAGAAGTTCAATAATTAGTTTTCACACAACTAATAAAGTATTTGAACCGGAGTCAGAAACTAGATTTAATTAGAAAGTTTCTTGGCTGTTTTTTACAAAGCCCTTCTCAATATGGTTCCAACCTCTCTTTCCAAATATCATCTTCATAATATTTCACCACCCTTTTCCAACCTGTGATGTTTTGTCCATACTACAGTTCCTCAATTCTATTTTCCATTATTTTTATGCATATTTAGCCATTGACTATTTTTATTTCCCCTTAAAATTTTACCCAGTGAGTTTTCAAATAGCTTCCTAGATTTCCCCAGAGTGCTTCTTCCACTGTGCCATTTAGTTGTAAACATAACCCTAGACTGAGAGCTCTTGTCCTCTTTGTCATAATATCTGTAAATTCTTGATACAGAGCAGTGGGGTCTTGTTATTTTAACAAGTAAACATTGTCTTGTTAATGCTGAGAATATAATTCTGTATAGTTTAGTAGAGAAATTTTAGTCATATGGTTTGTAAATTTCACAAATATGGAAAAATAAGTATTGAAATCATTGGCTCAGAAGCCATTTCAAGTGGGGGAAAATTAAGAGCAAATATTTGCTAACATTCACATAACTTCAAATCCTTTATACATATGTTCAAACTACTTACAGCTATTTTATCTCCATATTGAGATGAAGAAACTGAGGCACCAAAGAATTTAGTAAGCTAAAAAAATTATTTGTGTTTAATTTCCTCCTAGTGCAGTTTTCTTTTAATTATAGGAATAATATATATTTTAAACATAATTTAAAAATTAACTTTATATTAGAAAATTAGCCTCATTTGTACATGAATGTTCATTTTTGCATCAATTCTAAGTTAAAAAAATATTGAGGAATTGAAAAACAGGTTTGCCTTTCTTTTTAGTTTTAATAGTTAAGACTGTTACCTGACCTTGCCCACAAACTTTTGAAAACCTGTCCAACAGTGTAGGGAAATCATTCTAAGGACCAGTGGGTAGGGATTGGTCTAGGGGTGCTTCCGTTCCCCATACCACCTTCAGCCTAAGTAGTACCAGGTATTTACATCAGAGCTGAATATCTGATATGAACCAGATCCTTCACATTATTTCTCTTGAATTTGGAGTTGGGATACAAAAAGATTATTGGGAACCAAGCTAGAAAACTTTTTGTGTACTAAGAAGACAATGGAATCACGAAGACACATGAACAATGGGCATAGGGAGCCTATATACACAAGAAGAGGGTAGGGAACACGTTTCCTGAGGACTAGTTACAAAGTAAGTCAATATAAACTTACAACTTTATTGCTTTTACTTTTCTTTTGTTAAGACTACTTTTAAGAGTAATGTTAGGTTCATAATAAAATTGAGAAGAAGATAATAGAGATTTCCCTTGTACACTACTCCCATACATGCACTCACTCTCATTATCAGTATCTCCCACTAGAGTGGTACATTTCTTACCGTTTGTTTTTTTTTTAATTTTTTAATGTATTTTATTGATTATGCTATTAGTTTTCCCATTACCCCCCCATCTTCGTTCCCCTCCACCCTGAACATCCTCTCCCACCCACATTCCCCCCCTTTAGTTCATGTCCATGTGTCATAAGTTCTTTAGCTTCTACATTCCCCCTACTATAGTTGCCCTCCGTCTATTTTCTATCTACCTTAATTGCTACTTATTCTTCATACCTTTCCCCCCTCTCTCCTCCTCCCACTCCCCTGTTGCTAACCATCCATGTGATCTCCATTTCTGTGGTTCCATTCCTGTTCTAGTTGTTTGCTTAGTTTCTTCTTGTTTTTGTTTCAGGTGCAGTTAATAATTGTGAGTTTGCTGTCATTTTACTACACATG
>JAPYXV010000567.1:0-19411 GCA_028533065.1 Trachops cirrhosus | reverse complement strand
TGCAAAGGGTATGAGCTCCTTCTTTCTTTCTGCTGTGTAGTATTCCATTGTGTAAATGTTCCATAGTTTTTTGATCCATTTGTTTACTGATGAGCACCTAGGTTGTTTCCAGCACTTAGCTATTGTAAATTGTGCTGCTATGAACATTGGGGTGCATAGGTTATTTTCAACTTTTAAAATCCCTTGATGGAGATTTGGTTTTTCCTTTAGTTGTTTAACAGTGAAGTTTTCTGGTAGCTTAACCAGCCCAAGCCTTGCAGTCCTTATTGGTCAATGAGGCCTTCTTCTACTAGAACGAGTGGAGCAGCTTTGCATAAAATCTAGAGATAGGAAAGGATAAAAAGGATAAAATTAAATTGGTTTTCATATTTAAGAAACATACTTTGGTGAAGTAATGTTATGTTTGACAAGACAGATGATGGAAGCCCTGGAGCTGTTGTCAGTATTGTGAAAGTCTTCTTCAGAAATTAGGTACAGATTAAGAACACAGGAAATGCCACTTTTATTGGGAGGGTTATACTTCAATAAACAGTTTTCAAACAAAGTTTTTCTGAGTTCTGTGAGGACTGGATTATTAATTAAACAATGATTTGGGGTTGCTCATCCAATGTTATCCAAACTTTAAATTAGGAACCAATGAACAACAGGTGCATATTTATTTAACTTGTGCCAATTTTTCAATATTTGCATCCTAATTTTACTTAGTAAATTATTAATTTTTATATATCTAATAACTTTGGTTTTATGACATTGGTGGACTGATATGTGATTTACTTGAGGTCAAGATACTGGTTAGGAGGGCAATACCCAGTTATAACTCTTTCATGGGAAATCAGTTTTATTTATACGACCTGGTTTCACCTAGCATATTATGGAGAAAAGTGGGAAATACTAATTACAAATATTTCTGTGCATAAACACATTCACTAAAAAACTGAAACATAAACTGCTCAGTATCAAAATTTGATCAAATTATATGACTCTGGAACAATCACTTCATATATTGCTCACTGATTTTAGATTGTCATTACCATTCTGCTCTTAGATTTTCCAGCAGTATGTATTTGATCCAACATTTCTTTATTATTGACTCTAATGTATTTATTCTATAAAGCAGATATTGTCTTTTCCTTCTTTGTAATATCTAGAGCTAAAAACTTTTAATTCGAATATTTATTCTTAGAAAGTTTAATTCATTTTTCCAACTGCTTGGGATTAGTCAATTAGCAGCTATGGAAGCCCTTACGGAGCCATTCACTCTCTCAGTTTAGTGTGCAGAACAAATTAGTATTTCCCAAAATAATACCAATTAAGCCAACATAAAAAAAGTTAGTATATATATTAATCTCAGGCGACAAGTTATGATATCTCTCTGAAAGAGCTGTCACTTGAGGACAATACTTTTTAGCTTGCATAGTTATGCTACTTTTATATTATACTCCTAAGGACTGCTTTTGCTAGATGTCACATACTATTATTACTACTTCTATTACTGTTGCTGCTGCTGCTGCTGCAGTATGGTGCACAAACACATGCTCATTGGTATACACACACATACTTTATACATATACATCATTAAAAATCTAAACATGTAGGCATTTCATTTTGGCAATTGCACTAGGTGAGAGCCCAAAAGACCGTCCAGTTCTTTTTATTATTATTATTTCTGTGTGACCGTGGGCAATTTATTGCACTATTTTATGACTCATCTTCATCACTTGAGAAGTAAAATGTTGGACTAGGTTATAGAGTGGCAATCTTGGGCCCTTGGATCAGTCATTTATTTTGGTAAATAAGGCTTATCGAAACACACTCACATTCATTCATTCATGTATGCGTAGTCTAAAATTGAATTCACACTTTGTCATCTGAGTTGAGTAGTTGAGAAAGATTGTATAGCCTACAAGCATAAATATTTGCAGTTTGCACCTTTAAGAAAACGTTTGTCAGTCCTGGACTTGGTGGTCAGTAAGGTCCTTCCCAGGTATGTGTATTTATTACTTAAGAGGATTTTGCTACAAAAAAATCTTAGTATGCTTATCCAGTATAATAACACATTTTCAAAATTAGTTTTCTCTTCTGAAAGTCTTCTCTATGAATCTGAATGCAAAAATCAACATGGTTCATTTAAATAGTGAAATTATCTCAAATGGTAGTATGTTGAATACAGAGTGCTAAACCCAGTGATAGTCGTAGTTTTTGCAATTTGTTCTTTTTTCTAAAGTTTCAATCTTATATTAATTAAAAGAGATGTAGCCTAATGTTAAATCAATCTAAATTTCTTGGGAGACTTTTATTCAAAGTCCATTTTAATCTACTTTGGGAAATTTAAAATAGCCACACTCTTCAAAGAATCAGAAATAGAAGAAAAAATAAGAAATGCAAATATAAGTGATTAAAATTAATACACTCATAGAAAACAAAATATAGATACATATAAAGGGATGTGTGTGTTCGTTTACATGAATTAGTAGAGGGTATTAACAGTGAAGGTTTAAGTGTTTTTATACATCAGGGAAAAGGACTGGCATTCATTTTGGATTGATGCTTCAACAATGTGTTTTATTTTTCTGTGACTTTCCAAGCTCTAAGATGATAATATGTCAACTAAGTGGCCACTAGGAAGTGATGAAGTGTCAATTTTCACATCAGTGAGAGACCTTAAAATCATCATAGGATCAGGAACTTAAGTTTCCATAAGAAGAGAAATTAGGATTTACTGCAGCATTGTAAATAAGAAAATGAAAGCATCAATTTACTGTAAGACTTTTGGAGAGAAAAATGAAAGTGTGTTAAAGAGCAGAAAAAAATAAGGATAACTATATAAACTAACAATTGGGTCTCTTTTCTCTTTTACTTCTCCCAAAATCTTTACCAGCTAAATTATGTGTTAATTTACATTTATTTAAATTAATTTATGTATAAAATGTTTGTAGATTTTCGGCAAAAATGGCCATGACTATTCCCTTCCTGATACGCACATCCTTTGTAATGGGAGTTTGGAAGTCCTTCCATTAGAATGTGTCCTTCCCCACAATTTAATTCACAGCTGGATTATAATCTGGTTTGGCCAACTGAATTCAATGGAAGTGTTTGTATATCACTTTTGCACAGATTGCAACAGGCCTTGGATGTTTCTTCTTTTCACTCTCTTGAAGAGGGTCTCAATGAACCTCACCTCACAGTACTTAACCTTCATGTAGTCCCTTTCGCAATGAAATGAGCTGGTCTGTGTGTTCAACGGAGTGCAAGGGGAGAGACAATAGCTGACCTTCTAGACTCAGCCATGTGTGTATTACAGCTTCTGTCTTGAATTTTTGAGTACTGATAAGGGTAAGCCAGCCACTGAGTTATGATAATACTCAAGTAATATCATGGAAAGATTTCGACATAGAAAGAAAACAACTTGCCAGCACCAGCTGGACAGCCATGTTGCTGAACTACCTTGAGAACAGATCATCAAGGCCCAGTCAGCCTAAACATGACAGCTGCTGTAGACGACATCTGACTCATAGAAACCCCAAGCCACTTCTCCCCAGCTGAGTTGCTCTTAAGTTCCTGTCCCACAGAATCTTTATTATTATTTTTTAAACCTTTCATTTTTGTATGGTTGTTATGCAGCAATTTTTAACTGTTGCATTGTAACCAAGTAGGGTACACAGGCTTTAGTTGCGCTAGGAACTATGGTTAGTCTACATGGCAGAGAATGTGTGTGCATAACATTTTTAAATCTATTTTAAGAAAGAATTTATCGTTTTCTGACTCTATGTTTCTACTTTTTTTCCTCTTCTTTTTCTCCCTTTTCTAAATTTTATTAAATTAGATAGATATTATTAGCATTTTATTTTATGCTTTTATTATTTGTATTATAGTAATAATTATTATAATTTTATTATGTGACTTACCAGCTTTAACTATCTTTTGAAAATTGGTTTATTAAAAAAGAGTTTGGAATACCTATGCTACTGCAAAATTCTCAGACTTTGTTAGTTACAGGAGTGCTTCATTGTCAATATTTTTCATAATAATATTAACCATACTACTTACATTACTTTTTGTCCTAGAACTAGTCTTTTTGTTATTTTTACCATTAATCTCTTAGTTGGCTGAAGTTTATTCTTAGTAGTTTCTTCAAAAAGACTCATGGGAATTGAATTGTTGTACGGTCAAAACAATTTTGTCTTGTCTTTATACCTGAATGGCTGGCAATGAAATAATTGGGTCACATTTTCTTTAAGGATTTTAACGGCATTGCTCCAGTATATTTTCATTTGTTCACTGCTATGTTATGGGAATCTGAGGTCAGCTTGATTTGCCTTATATCAAGAGGGAATTTAATATTTTTGGTGAGCTGTCAAAAGATTCTTAATTTTCTTCTTTTTTAAATTTATTTTTTATTTAAGTATATTGGTATACAATCTTGTGTTGATTATATTAGTGTAGGTGTACAATATGGTGATTTGACATTTTTATACCTTATAATGTGATCACCCCACTAATTCTAGTAATTGTCTGTCACCATGTAAACTTATCACAATGTTATTGACTGTATCCCTTTTCCTCTTTTCATCTATCCCCCACTCCTTTATTGGATCTTAGTTTGCTTTCATTTTGTTTTTAGATTCCACACATAAGTGAAACCATATGACATTTGTATTTCTCTGCCTAACTTATTTCACTTAGTATAATACCCTCCAGGTCCACCCAGGTTGTCCCAAATGGCAAGAGTTCAGTTTTTATTGCTGCATACTATTCTATTGTACATATATATTACATCTTCTATATTTAGTCATTTATTGACAGGCACCTAAGTTACTTACATATCTTGGCTATTGTTAATAATGCTGCAATGAACATAGGGGTGCATATATATTCTGAATTAATGTTCTCATTTTCTTTGGATAAATATCCAGAAGTAGAACCGCTGGGTCTTATGATATATCTATATTAGTTTTTTGAGAAATCGTCATACTGTTTTCATAAGGGCTACACCTATTGGCAGCTCCACCAAGAATGCACAAATTATTTTCTCTACATCCTCACCAACACATGTTATTTATTAACATTTTGGTAATAGCCATTCTAACAAGTGTGAGGTATCATCTCATTGCTGTTTTGGTTTGCATTTTTCTGATGATTAGTGATGATGAACATCTTTTCATATGTCTGTTGGCCATCTGTATGTCTTCTTTGGAGAGATGCCTTCCACGGAAAAGACATTTTTCCAAATGTTTCCTAATTTTATTTTTGTTTAAAAGAAGTCTAACATTTTCTGAGTGCTGAGTTTACTGTTATGTGAGGGTTATATGAGATATGTATGATTCTTATTTCCATTTCATAGATGGAAAAACTGTTCCCAATGTTACACAGGCAGTAAGTGACTCTATGATCTCATTTTGAAAGTTGAAAGCAACTACATGAAGAATAATCTCTCAATGTATGTTTGAGACATCAGGGGGTTACATGGCAGAAGATTAAATAAGTTGCGTGAAAGATTGAACTTAGAATCTCTTCCAGACACGGACTAAAAGGAGATGAAATGACAAGCAATGAAAAGCATGGACAGATGCAGAATACAGACCAGAATTCCAAAGTGTGTCTATAATTTTCAACACTTGTCTAATTGGACAAAGCATGGAGAATAAAATAAAGAATGGTAAAAAATGTCTGAGCTGGGAAAACAAAAAAATAAACAAAATAAAGACTCTTCTTTCTGAGAGCTGAATAAGAATGCTGAAAAAGACAAACAGCTAGATAGCCTAAAAGTGTTATAATATCAAGGAAAAAAATCCTAAATGCATCCAGAATAAAAACAAAATGAAACAAAAAAAAGTAACAGATATGAAAGCAGCCATTCCAAAGTTTTGTGATGGTGTCTCCCAGGAAGATTTTAGAAAACTAGAGTCTTGTCTGCTTGCTAATATTTTTACTGTAAGTATACATTAATCTAGAGGTGAGAATAAGTAAATGAAACTTTCTAATTATGGAAATTAAATGCTTATTGTCTCTTTACCTCATTTTGTTTTTTCCATAGTATTTATCATCTTCTTACATAGTATAAAATTTACATATTTATTAAATTGAATATTGGTTGTATATTTTTGTAAATATATAAGCTCCACAAAGGTAGATATTTTTGTTTTCATTTACTGATTATCCCAATATTTATAATGATAACCAAAACAAAGTAGGTTATCAATGTTATTTATAGCATAAATTCTTTATAATATCAAAATATTGGAAAATACCTAAATGTTCATCAATGCTAGAATGATTGATGATGTACAATATATCCAAATCATATACCGAATAGAGTGATATAATCCTGAATCATTATATGTAAAGTCACAAAATCCATCCATTAGCATGTAGATGTCTAAAACAAACTGATAAGAAACATTCTGAAACACCAGCTATAGTTACTAAGTGGGACTGGGAAGTGGGTGGTCAATGAAAAAGTATTTCATAAAAATTATTTTGTGTCAGGTAATATTCCAGAACTCAGGTATAACAGTGAATAGGGTCTTCCCATGAGAGCGATTTCATTTTTATTGGTGGGAGACAATAATATATAAGTATAGACAAGATTATTTCAGGAACTGAGAAGTGCTTCAAAGAATATAAAACAGAGTTGTATTCTAGAGACTAACTTGGGAGATGTTGGTTACTGACAGTATTTCTAAAATGTTAATATTTAATTTGAAGCCTGAATATGAGAAGGAAGGTAGCATAATCCTGAAGATTTAGGCATTAAGCATTGGATATAAAAGCAGGGAGAAAAAGCAATCAGCAAATACAAAAGACCTGGAATGGGAATATATGTGGTAACCAGTGAGGGACAAAATGAAGACCAAAATACATGGAACATTGTTTCCGAGGGGGAGCGAAATGGCATCCGGGTGGGACTGGGGGCCAGTGGTGGTGGAGCTAGGTAAAACATAGCAGCTAGGGTCTTTGTCAACCACGTGACTTAAACAGTGAAACATAAGTATAATAGCGGGGCTTTAATGAAATTTAAGAAAGTCAGAGTTGTGATCTGATTCATGGCTTACAAAGAAGTGTTAGCTTGGAAAAGATGATTCGTAGAAGATCAAGAACAAGGTACAAGACCAGTTAGGAGCTGATGGAGTAGACCAGGTAAAATTAATGCTGTGTTCAGACAGTGTGTTGATCAGTAGGACTTCCACTTATCAACATTTGTTCTCTGTGTTTTTTCTTTCTTTCCTATGTTCCTACTACCTCCCTCCCTCTCTCTGTTCCTCCTGTCTTCTTCTTCCTTCCTTCCCTTTCCTTACTCTCTCTCAAGTGGGAGGTTCCTTCTTTGCAATATATCACTTATAATTCATTACATGTCCTGCACTTGTTGTGTGTTCAATGGCTTGTAAAAAAGAGCTTACCTAAGAGACATCCATAATATTTGGAAAAAGACTCGTTACAGTCTAAAGTGATTTTTAAATAACAGTTTTCAGGCTCAGGGTAGAATTGGAAATGTACGAAAATGTTTAGAAATCTGTCTCAGCTATAGGGATTTTGCTATTTGTATCTTGTAAGATGGCTATTCTATAGTCACAGATTTGGGACTATATTTGAAAGAAAACTCTAAAATGTGGTTTGCTAATATCCACCAAGGAAGAAGTCCAGTTTATTTAACTAGAAATTTGTACTGTGGACCTTAAAATAATTTCTTATCTCCCATAAGAGAGAACATTTGTCTGACCCTTTCTCTTTAAGTAGTTGATGGAAGGAGCATGATTCCAACTCTAAATGGATTTCTAAGGTAAACACTTTATCAGCACCTGGTATGCATATCATGTTAGAGCATATACATGCTAATATATATGTCAGTCCATATTTGATCCACTCTTGGGGGGCTAGTTTGCCAATATGACCAAAAGCAGAAGAGGTATGGTGCTGTATCTCAGCATTCTCATGACGTTCTTTGTGACGTTCTTTATAACACACCAACTTATAGCTTGGTTTGTTTTGTTAATCTTCCACTGAGTTGCATGTCTTCTCTAGAGTAGAAAGAATCACTATGTGGATTCAATTATTGAATTAGAAATGGCTATGTTTATTAGCATAATATTAGCAGAGGAGACAGTAAATGATAAAATATATCAATTTGAGAAACCTACTACATGAAATGTGCCATGTATCTACAGTTTTTACATGGTGAATAAACTGCTCTGTGGCCTAACAACTAAGCTAGAAGTGAGTAGGAAATACTTGTCATAGTTTTCATCCCAGATCCCCACTTACTAATTTTGAACGTACTGACCCTTCTAAGCTGTGCCTTGATTACTGAAATGGCTATGATAATAATACTTCCTGTAGTAGAAAATATTGTTTACTCATTACACAAAATAGGGCAATTATATATCC
This sequence comes from Trachops cirrhosus, assembly GCA_028533065.1. NCBI lineage: Eukaryota > Metazoa > Chordata > Mammalia > Chiroptera > Phyllostomidae > Trachops > Trachops cirrhosus. Next base: position 11,029 of record JAPYXV010000567.1, on the reverse strand, counting down.
TGGCTTGCATGGGATAATTTAGTTTCTTTCTGGTATAAGGGCATTCTGTCTGGTTTGGTATTTTTCACTCTCAAAAGCGTCCCTGTTTTGATGACAATTAACATGGTTCCCCCAGCTCCAGCCCTTATTACTGTTTGTTCAGATCCCACCATCTTCCCAAACAGCCCAAACACCTGGGAAGGTGACTCCACTTCCATCTCCAAGATTGGCTTCTGATATCTCCAATCCACTGATGGATTTAAGGGTCCTGCTATGTCTTGTCTAATTAGTATGTGGCATTCTCATGGCGACACTCTAAATCCAATGGTGGGCATGCAGTCTAAGTTGTCTCACTCAAAAAGGAAAAGATTTATTTCACAGTTGGAGAAGAAAGCTTGTTTTCTTTCTCATTTGGAAACAAAAATTGTTGCAACAGCTGATAACAGTTATCTTGCAACCATGAGAGCAGGTAGCTTAAAGATAAAACTGGTCCAGAAAGAAGCAAATTAAGAAAAATGCTGGGACCTATTCATACCACTCCTGATGACACTCCACCTTCAAATAATAAGTGGCTTTATTGTTTACACCAATTTTAGGTAGTATCTTTTGAAATCAACTACATCTAAATACCCTAATATACAAAATCTCTTATGGTATTTCCCGAAAGATTAAATAAGAGTATTCATATGAAATTATTAGTGCAGTGTTGGTAATAACCTAATTTATTTATTTATTTTTAATATAATGGGGAGAATGTTGCCACAAGGCATCTAGGTACAAACAGATACACAGAATTTTGTAGCTTAACTCTATTATATTTTTCTTAAAATCAAGTACAGCTCACTGTTTATAGACAGATAAGACATTCTCCTCATATTTAGATCAGGCGACCAAAATCTACACAGAAGCTGGTAGGTGCTGGTATTTTCTTTCTTCTGATCCAACTTTGCTTCAGCACATGACACAGTTTTTACTTGAGTGGAATGAACAAGAGGTTAAACATCAGTCTGACCCGAGTAAGTAATTGCAGTGGACATTTATGAATATGAGTGTGTCTGTGTGTGTGCACATATGTGTGTGCGCCTGTGGGTGTGTATCTGGACTTTCCATACGTAGTCATCCCACTTTCAGAAATAACACTCAGAACATTGTGGGGACAGAATCTATTTCACTCCATTCTATCCATGTGGTCAGGGGAGAGCTTTACCCACGGTCCCTAAGGTGAAATATATGTTCTAGGCCCAACTAAAATCAGGACATGACTTTCTCACTGGCCAGAAATGAACATGTGGATCAATGTGTGTCAACAAGGACCAACCTGCATTGGAATCACCAGGCTTCTGCTAAGGCAACTGAGGAAGAACGTTCCCTCTCCTGGTACTGTTGAGTTTGAGAGCACATGTGGCCAGAGCTGCCATTGCTGTGAGGAAGCTGGTGTTTCATACAACTGATTTAGCTATGTCAGTCTAGAACTTCTATTTCCATCTCCTTCAATTCTACTTTGCTATATATTCATGTTCAAGTCTTTATAACTCCCCAGCAATTTTATGGAAAAACAGAATATTGAGGTGGGTATTGTATATACTAGGCCTAGTGCTGGGACACATTGGTGAGCAAAATCCCTGCCCTTGAGGATCCTCATAAAACCTCCGCAAGCAGGTTGCAAGGCAATTAAAATAGCATGGTCCCTGAATCCCTGTATTCCAAATTGTTCAAATATTAGGCACTGTATCAATAGCCCCCTTGTACAGTGCATTCAAAGAGTTGCATATATTTTTTTTTGCTGTAGAAAAAGTTATGAATTTGGTTAAAGAACAATAAAAACATATTAAAAGCTACTATTAGATTCTTCACCTCTCCTCCACTTTTCACATGGCACAACTAGTTAAAATATCAAGGAGATCCAAGGGTTTTAAGTCTGCAGATAAAAATTAAGTTATTCAGCTCCATGCAACTGAAGATGTGTTCCCAGCAGAAGGAAGGACGTTTGCATTCATTTTCTCAATGAAGATGCCCACGATGACCAGTATCTTAAGGAAGCCGACAGTCTTTGAACATATGGAGACTTTATCAATTTATCCAGAGATAGAATTGCTGAATTAACATATCTTTGGGATGCTGATAAAAACAAAACAAAACAAGTAAAAACCAAAATAGAAAAAAAAAACACACACCAAAGACCTCTCTGTCTCTTGCTTTATTTACCGTTTATTACAGATGGAAAATCAGATAGCCATTAACAGAAGAGAGTCAGAATCAGTTTTGTGCTATCATAAGAGGATGCCTGACAACTCTATGGGGAGAAGATAATAATATGTTAAGAACTAGGCCAAGAAGATTGCCCTCAAGCTCAGCCCTTTAGAAATGTTAATTTCCATGAGAAGAATAGTAGGACTGTTTTATTTCTAGGGGGGAGGGTGATGAGTAGTCTATTTTTATTTTAAGTTTATAAGGTAGGGTGTCATATGTCCCTGAACTCTCAATGTAAATGAACTCTGATTGGATGGTGGCTGCATTGCCTACAGTAGGAAAAACTGCTGAAAGATGAGAAAATGGCAGGAATTTATGCTGGAGATTTTGCCAGAGGGAAGGCAGAGTGGGAAAGTGATGACCTGATTATACATTCAGAGATGACAGGTAAACCTCCAAAAGTTCAGAGGTTCAGTTCAGATATCTATCCCTACATTTAGCTGTTTGTCTGAAGCCTTGCCAAGCCCAGGGGAGTATAATCTGTTATAGAAACTGTTGACAATCCCTCATGATCAGTGGGGCTAACAGAAGTCCTCTTGCTTATTATTGAAGTTCTCCTCACTCCACCTCAAGAATAAAAGGTCACCAAGGTTCTGTATTGTAGTTAAAATTTTCTATTACTGTAGATTTTGCTATTGTTGCTACCCTTGGGGGTTCTAAAACAGAGCAGAATTTTACTACATCAAGAACATTACTACTTTGAAAACTCAGTTTTCAGATCAGTGGGTTGTAAAAGAAAGGGAGGGTAAAAATTAAAATATCTATATCCTAAGTTTGTGAAAGTTTTTATTGGCTTCATTTGTTTTCAAAAACATGTTTGGTAAATTAGTAAACAGTTAAATCACCTAATTTAAAGAGTCATTTGGCTCTTCTGTTTAATTATAGTTCAAGAATATACTTTTTTGTTTTTGTTTGATAGTCCAAATTAATTTAAACATCACAGGTATAGGATCCTTTCCATTGCCAGGCGTTCAGCTAAAGATTTTATAGTCATTATTTTATTTAATTGTCACAGTTTGGCAGATTAAATAGCTATATACAAAGCAAAATGAAAGTCTCACACAAAACCAATTCCAACAGAAGCAGGTCTAATTCTACCTGCTGCCAAAACTGATAAAAATCTCTGTATGCTTACTGTATGATTGTGATCTATAGATCCACAACATCAGCATCACTTGGAAGCTTTTCAAAATACAGACTCTCAGGCTGCACCTCATATATAGTTCATGAGAGTTATATTTTAGCAAGTTCCCAGGAGATTCCTGTGCACATTAAATTTGAGAATAAATATTCTCCACTACATTGTCATTTTTCTTGGTAAAGAAATTTTGTTTGCACATCTCAAAATTTTTAAGAGTAAATATCTAGGCCTGACCAGTGTTGCTCAGTTGACTGGGCATCGTTCCACAAAGTAAATGGTCACTGGTTAAATTCCTGGTCAGGCCACATGCCTGGGGTGCAGGCTTTGTCCCCAGTCAGTGCATAGGAGAGGCAACCTATCAGTGTTTCTCTCTCTCTCTTCCCCTCTCTCTAAAAATACATAAGTAAATTTTTTTAAGAAAAGCAAATACCTATTTCTTTTTAACTCAAAATTAAAATATCACATTTTTTCTGACTATAAGAATATATGTACCTATTTAGAAAATAAAAAATTCATAAATTTATAAAGAAGAAACTGAAATACTCATCATCTTATCCCTTGAAAACAATCCCTTTCTACAGTATAAAATAATCAAAGGACTAATTATATTTTCACTACCAAACTAAAAATAAAAAAATAATAATATCATTTATTCAATATGTCTATCTTAAGAGAAATTGTAATCCCATTCATAACAGTTAGGATACTGCTTACTTTTTAAAGCATTGTAATAACTCAGACTGCTAACTGAGATTTCAATAAGGAAAATTTTGAAAGCTCTAAGAAGGAAGAAAATGTGGAATCCTCTGAATTTGGTTTGAAATATTATACATACATGTTTTTTCAATGTGCTGCTTGCAATTTCTTTTGGGTCTCTTCTAATGCATTGTCCTTGTTTACCTCCCCCTCAAATAAACTATTGATACTTAACACAGACAGAAGCCATGAAGTGAAAGCTTGATAGAATTTGCTACATAAAAATTAGAATATCAAAGCATAACCCAAGCAAATATCAGATGTTAAAAACTACAATGTTTATGTGAAAAAATTAATACTATTTTATATAGTAATACAAATAAAGAAAAGGCATGAATATAATAGACAGGAAAATATATCAGCATTTTTCCAAATAAAAATGATAAACATAAAAATCATATTTTACCTTGAAAGAATCAGAACAAATGAAGTACCATTGTTTCATGTATTGGAATAATTTAAAAGGAAACAGTATGAGGAAATGTAACTCATAATTAGTTTTATACTGGTACATTTCTAAAGGGTAATAGGGTGATATGTATCAAAACCCTAAAAATAGACATCATATTTACTCATTACATTTTATTTCTAAAGTTTATGCTAAGAAAAATGATTGTTTTTTGTGAAAATGTTATAAATATCTTTATTAAAGCAGCTTTTATAACAATATACAATTAAAAGGTAATGGAGATGCCCTCACAATTTAAGATTTCTTACATTATAATAGATTTATACAGTAGAGTGATGAAAAGTTATTGAAATTATACTTAAAAAATATATATTTTTTGCCCTGGCTAGTGTGGCTGAGTGGATTTAGTGCCAGTCTAAGAACCAAAGAGTTGCCAGTTTGATTGCCAGTCTACGGCACATGCCTGGGTTGCCGGCCAGGTCCCCAGCAAGGGATGTGAGAAAGGCAACCACACATTTATGTTTCTCTCCTTCTCTTTCTCCCTCCCATCCTCTCTCTAAAAATAAATAAATAAAATCTTAAAAAAGATATTTTTATTTTACAAGAAAACCTATGTGATGAGGAAAAATTATACATACTTTATATATATATAAGTATCATTTTGAACTGTTTTCAATTTTTTTGTAAATTTGAAATTTGGTGATTTTACAGCTAATTTTTAAAATCATCCAATTGATAAAATAATTTCACTTTTTTCTTTTATTTAATAAGCACTTTTTATTGTTTATACTATTATAGATGTTCCTTTTTATCCCAGTTTGTCCCCCTCCACCCAGTCAGCCCTTCACTTCCATAGTCACTCCCCACACCTTGTCCATGTCCATGGGCCCTTCATCGATGTTCGACTAATCCATTCACCTTCTTTCAATCAGTCCCCACCTCCTCCTGCCCCTCTTACAGCTATAAATCTGCTCCATGTTTCCATGCCTCTGGTTCTGTTTTGCTCATTAGTTTATTTTGTTCATTACTTTCCTCTTATAAGTGAGATCATATGATAATTTTCTTTCACCAACTGACTTATTTCACTTAGCATAATAGTCTCCAGTTCTATCCACATTGTCAGAAAAGACAGGAATTCCTTCTTTTTTTTATATTGTGTAGCATTCCATTGTATAAATGTACCACTGTTTTTTGATCCACTCTTCTACTGATAGGCTGCTTCCAAATCTTGGCTACTATAAATAGCACTGCTATAAACATAGAAGTGCATAAATTCTTTTGAAGTGGTGTTTCAGGATTCTTATGGTATATCACTGGTATAGCAGTGGAATCACTGGGTCAAAAGGCAGTTCTATTTTTAGTTTCTTGAGGAAATTCCATACCATTTTGCACAGTGTCTGCACCAGTCTGCATTCCCACCAACAGTACACTAGTGTTCATTTTCTCCACTTCAGCGCCAGTATTTATCATTTGTTGATTTATTAATGATAGACATTTTGGCAGGTGTGAGGTGATACCTCATTGTGGTTTTAATTTGCATTTTTCTGATGGCTAGTGATGTTGAGCATCTTTTTGTATGTCTATGGACCATCTGTATGTCTTTTTTGAAGAAGTGTGTATTCAGGGCCTTTGCACATTTATTTTGGATTATTTGTCTTCCTGATGCTGAGTCCTATGAGTTCTTTATATATTTTGGAAATTAAACCCTTGTAAGATGTATCATTGACAAATATGTTCTTCCATACAGTCAGTTCCCTTTTTATATTTTTGAAATATTTTATTTATTTATTTTTAGATAGAGGGGAAAGGAGGGAGAAAGAAAGGAGAGAAACATCAATGTGTGATTGCCTCTCATGCGCCCTCTACTGGGGACCTGGCCCTCAATACAGGCATGCACCCTAGACTGGGAATGGAACAGGCAATCATTTGGTTTGTAGGCCACTGTTGAATCCCCTGAGCCATACCAGTCAGGCCAATTCCCTGTTTATTTTGATTATGGTTTCTTTAGCCATGCAGAAATTTTAAATTTGATATAGTCCAATTTGTTTCATTTTTCTTTTATTTCCCTTACCCTAGGAGATATATCAGCAAGAATATTGCTACATAAGATATCTGAAATTTTACTGTCTACATTTTCCACTAGTATTTTTATGGTATCCTGACTTATTTTTTAAGTCTTTTATCCATTTTGAGCTTATTCTGGTGTAGGGTGTAAGTTGGTGGGCTAGTTTCTTTTTTTTTTTTTTTTGCATGTCCCAGTCCAGTTCTCCCAACAACATTTATTGAAAAGACTGTCTACTCTATTGTAGGCTCCTGCCCCCTTTGTCAAATATTAATTGACCATAAAGACATGTGTCTGTTTCTGGGCTCTTTATTCTGTTCCATTGATTTATGTATCTGTTCTTATGTCTGTACCATACTGTTTTGATTACAGTGGCCTTATAGTATAATTTGATTTCAGGTATTATGATCCCTCCAGCTTTGTTCTTTTTTGAGATTGCTGAAGCAATTTGGGATCTTTATCGGTTCCATATGAATTTTTGTAATATTTGTTCTAGATCTATGAGGTATGCCATTGGTCTTTTAATAGGAATTGCATTGAATCTATAGATTGCTTTGGGTACTGTGGATATTTTAATCATGTTAACTCTTCCCATCCATGAACAGGACACATGCTTCCATTTACATCTTCCTCAATTTGTTTCATCATTGTTCTATAGTTTTCTGAGTACAGGTCTTTTACCTCCTTTGTTAAATTTATTCCTAGGTACTTTATTTGTTTGTTGGTTTTGTTGTTGTTATAGTAAATGTGATTTTTTTCTTAGTTTCTCTTTCTGATAGTTCATTGTTGGTGTACAAAAATGCCATTGATTTCTGAATATTGACTTTGTATACTGCTACATTGCCAAATTCACTTATTAGATTGAGTAGTTTTTTGATGGACCTATAGGATTTTCTACATACACTATCATATCACATGTGAATAAAGACAGTATTACTTCCTCCTTTCCAATTGAATGCCTTTTATTTTTTCTTCTAGTCTGATCACTGTGGCTAAGACTTCCAGTACTATGTTGAATAAGAGTGGTAAAACTGGAAATCCTTGTCTTGTTTCTGATCTTAAGGGAAATGCTTTTAGTGTTTGAGCATTGAGTGTGATGTTGACAATAGGTTTTTTTTGTGTGGCCTTTATTATGTTCAAGTATGCTTTCTTTATTCCCGCTTTTCTGAGTGCCTTTATCATAAATGGGTGCAGGATTTTATTAAATGCTTTTACTTCATTTTGTTTATGTAATGTGTCACATTTATTGATTTGCAAATGATGTACCATCTTTGCATCCCTGAGAGGAATCACACTTGATCATGGTATATCTTTTTAATGTATTGCTGGATCTGGATTGCCAAAATTTTATTGAGGATTTTAGCATCTGTATTCATCAGACATATTGGCCTGTACTTTTCTTTCTTTGTTGTATCTTTACCTGGTTTTGGATTTAGGATATTACTGGCCTTGTAAAAAGAGTTCGGGAGTATACCTTCTTCTTGAATTTTTTGGAATAGTGAGTGAAGAATAGGTGTTAGTTCTTCCTTGAATGTTTGGTAAAATTCGCTTGTGATTCTATCTGGTCCAAGGCTTTAGTGTGCCAGAGTTTTTGATTACTGGTTTGCTTTCACTAGTTGTTATCAGTCTATTCAGGTTTTCTGCTTCTTCCTGATTCAGTTTTGGAAAATTGAATGTTTCTAGAAATTTATCCATTTCACCCAGGTTTTCCAGTTTCTTAACGTATATTTCATTGTAGTAATTTATTATAATCCTTAGTATTTCCGTTCTATCGATTGTTACTTCTCTTTCATATCTGATTTTATTTATTTAGGTCCTTTCTCTTTTTCCTCGATGAGTCTGGTCAATGGTTTGTCAATTTTGTTTTCTTTTCAAAGAACCAGCTCCTGTATTTATTGATCCTTTGAATTTTTTTTAATCTCTATGTCATTTAATTCTGCTCTGGTTTTGATTATTTCCTTCCTCCTGCCCACTCTGTGGCTCTGTGCTTTGTTTGTTGTTGTTCCTCTAGTTTTTGTAGATGTATGATAGGTTATTTATTTGACAGTTTTCTATCTTCTTTAGGTAGGCCTCTATTGCTATGAACTTCCCTCTCAGGACTGCCTTCGCTATGTCCCGTAGGTTATGGGTTGTTGTGTGTTCATTTTCTTTTGTTTCCAGATAATTTTTTATTTCTTCCTTGATCTCATTGTTAACACATTCACTATTTAATAACATGTTATTTATCCTTTAAGTATTTGAATGTTTTTGAGTTTTTTTCCTTAAGTTTGTTTTCTAGTTTCAAGCCATTGTGATCTGAGAAGATGCTTGATATGATTTAAATTTTCTTGAATTTGTGGAGGCTTGTTTTGTGTCCTAACATGTGCTATGTCTTTGAAAATGATCCATGTGCACTTGAGAATATATATATATATTGTTCCTTTGGTGTGAAATGTTCTGTAAATATCGATTATGTCCATTTGATCTAGACTGTCATTCAATACCATGAACTCCTTGTCGATTCTTTGTTTGGAAGATTGGTCCATTTTTGACAGTGGGGTGTTAAAATCCCCTACAACGACTGACTGCTGTCTATCTCTTCCTTAAAGTCCTTCAAGTTTTTCTTTATATATTTAGGTGCTCCTATATTTGGTGAATATATTTTTACAAGATTTACATCCTCTTATTGCACTACTCCCTTAAGTACTATGCAGTGACCTTCTTTGTCCCTTGTTATAGCCTTTGTTTGGAAGTCTATTTTGTGTGACATAATTACTGCTACCCCAATTTTCTTTTTCATGTCCATTTGCATGTACTGTTTCCATCCTGTCTCTTTCAGCTTGTGTAGGTCTTTTGTTCTGAGGTGGGTCTCTTGTAGACAGCATATATGTGCAACATGTTTTCATATCTGTTCTGCTACCCTATAACATTTTTCAAGTATTTATCCATTTACATTTAAAGTTATTAATAATAGGTACTTATTCATTGTCACTTTTCTCTTTGTACCTGTTTTTCTCTTTCTTCTACTTTTTCCCCTTCTCTTTCTTTTTTTTCTTCTCTTGGCAGTCCCTTTAGTATTAAATGCAATGCTGGCTGGTTGGAGATGTACACTTTAAGTCTTTTTTGTCTTGGAATCTCTTTATTTTCCTTCCATTTTAATTGAGAGGCTTGTAGTCTTGGTTGCAGATCCCAGCTTTTATTACTTGGAATATTTTCATGCCCATTGCTCTGGCTTGTAGTGTTTCTGTTGAGAAATCTGCGGACAGTGTTATCAGAGATCCCTTGCATATTATTATTTGTTTCTCCCTTGCTGCCTCTAACATTCTCTCTTTGTCTTTAAATGATATCACTTTGATATGTTTTGGAGTGGGCCTCTTTGGGTTCATCTTGATTGAGACATCTGTGCTCCCTGGACTTGTGTGACTTTTTCCCTCTCCAGGTTAGGGAAGTTTTCTGTCCTTAGTTTTTCAAATAGGTTTTCTACCCCTTGTTCCCTTTCTTCACTTTCTGGTATCTCTGTGATACAAATAGTGTTATTTTCCATGTTGTTCCAAAGCTCCCTTAAACTATCCTTATTCTTTTTTGTTTTGTTACTCTGACTGGGTGTTTTTTTCTATCTTGTCTTCCAACTTGCTGATTTAGTCATCTGCTTTGTTTAGCCTGCTTTTAATTCCCTCTAGTATATTCTTTATTTCAGATATTGCATTTTTCATTTCCAATTGGTTCCTATTCAGGGTTTCGTGTCCTTTTTCACAATGATGTTGTACCTTGTAATACTCACTAAGTTCCTTGAGAATCATTATAACCATTACTATGAACTCAGTGATAAATTGTTTGCCTCAATTTCATTTAACTCTTTCTCTTCTTTTATTTAAGGGTTGTTTCTTTGTCTTCTCATTTTAGTGGTGTTTTTGTGTTTGTTTCTGTTTATTAGATTGATCGCCTTTGACTCTCCTTTGTGTGGAATGGCCTTCTGTGTTAGGGGTCCTGTACAGCTGAGGCGTGGCTGCTCCAGTGGCTTCTTCCTTAGGAAGACTTTGTAAATTTCACAGAATGACACGCATCCCAAACCTACTCAGTCAGAAGCACCAGGCAGTAGCAGTGGCAGTGGCACCACTAGGAGAGCTTGGACCACCTGCCCCTGAGCTCCTGCAGATGGACAGACACTCATACACTTATGCACACACTCATACTTGCTCACACACATGCTTACTCACACACACTCTCACACACACTCAACTGGTTTTTTAAGTTGATTGCTTTGTATTTATTTGCAAAACCAGTCTGGAGCTGGGAGCAAGTGGACAGAGCTTCTAGCTACTCTGCAGCTATCTTGGAACTCCTGATAATTTCACTCTAAATGAGATATCCACCTAGGAGTATATTTTATTCATTCTGTGTTATCAAGGTAGTAATGTAGTTTCAAATACAGTGTTTTAAAAATATTAGAGGG
>JAPYXV010005669.1:0-10356 GCA_028533065.1 Trachops cirrhosus | reverse complement strand
AATTGTAGAAGCAAAGAACTTATGACACATGGACTGAAGTAAAGGGGGGAATGTGGGTGTGAGAGGGTGTTCAGGGTGGAGGGGAATGAAGGGGGATAATAGGACAACTGTAATAGCATAATCAATAAAATATATTTAAAAAAAAGAAAGAAAGAAAGTGAAATAGAAGCTAAGAGCTAACAGCTATCTTCAGAGATACCAGCTGGAATCCATTTACTTAGATATTTGTTTCTAGCTGAATACACTACTCAAGTTTCAAAAATAGTTCAATTTTCTTTATTAACTTGACCAAAACTAATCCCTTCATAGTTTATACAAAACAGCACTTATAAGAATCCCATTCACCCAAACTTGGCTAGATGGGTTGTATGTGCATAACTGTTAAAACTATAAGTTGTTCCCAAGTTAGTTCATAACTCGGGATCCAATTACTATATACTGAAATACAATTATAACTGTCAGTTAAAAATAATTTTCTATCATAATATATTGTCATATATCATAGTATAAACAATATAACAAATAATGCCAAAATTTAAACCATATGCTCTTTGAAATCAGACTTTCAAGTGCAAGGTAGTTCAAAATAGTATACAAATCTCCCTAAAAAGCTACGCTACAAAAATATGTTACCAAGAAATTAATCAAAAAAAAACATTTTGAAACATAAAATAGATGATCAAGAGAAAAAAAATTTTAGTTTTTGAAATGTTTTTCTCACAAACTTGCAGAAGTGTAACATGTCTTTCCTCTATATAATCCTCTCAATGTAAGCATTTATTTAACAGTCATAAAGGGGTAGGGTTCGCTATAGAGAAGAATAGATAACAACCTTGGAAAGCGTACAGCAGTGCACATAAACATGCAGTAGCAGACATCAACACTAGACTGAAAGAAATAATTGTATTTTCAATAAACACGTTCCTATTAGATAATCAATTTTTTACACGTCTTACCAGATGTTTCACAGATCAGGTAGTGAGTGGCAGAGCTGTTATATCAAAATCATATATTATATGCTTATGAGGTGCTTTTAATTTTTCATAGATATCCACTAATTTAAGAGCAGCCACATTTAATTCATATTAAATAAAAACAAGGTATTCATGGGGTAATTAATTCAGGAGGATTTTTAGACCAGTCTTATCTTAGAAATAAATTCTTACCAATTATTTTTTATGTCAGAAGACTGAGTAATTCAAATTACATGCTACCCTTATTCTCAGATTTAAGAGATTTGTCACAATCAATGTTTCTGAAGTATTAAATTAAAAGGTGTCATGGTAATTGCTACGGAATAAATAGCAATTAAGATTTTTTAGGTAAATAAGCTAAAGCTGTTTGCAGTGAATGTTCATACTACTATTTCCCCATAAAATGCATGTATCATTCACAAGTAGCCCAAAATTATTTTTAAAAATTTTGCAAAATTACTTCAAAAGATCATAAAACTGATTTAATATAGAATTCAATACTTGGTTAAGAAATATCTATATATAAAATGTATCTAAAAAGAGGTAGATTTGAAGGTAAATAATAATTATGTTACCACAGAATGATCATATTACTGTTTTTTATTTTTAATAGTGAACACATGCTTTGACAAGAGTAAATAATTTGCCGGAGAAGTTACAGACAGTTATTAAAAATTTTACATTAGCTAACTACTTTAATTTATAGTGAAAATATATACCAGAAATTTGAATTAGGTAAATACTTACTGCTATATAATAAACTCTAGCTTTTTCTACCAACATCCAGTTTTTCTCTATATCAAGATGTTTTTCTTTTTTGTAACAATTGGCAGCGGCAAGATTAGCCACAAGGGACCTAAAACAAGAACAACAAAAGTCAAGTAGGTTTTCTTTCATATATAAATAACTAATTCTTTTTATTGCAAACTTGTCATGCATTTCTACACAGTTAATTAACAATAATTTCTGCAAACTTTGTTTTATATTTTAATTCTTTAAAACTGCTGTATATTTATTTTAATAAATGTGAATAAAATTAATTTTTTTGAAAACTTTGTAATTCTGTGTTGCCTTTGAGATGAACAGAAATGTTAATACTTGTTCTAAATACCACCTGTTATTTTGAAAAAATGGCATTTAAGACTCCTTTTTATGCTTAAATGATAGGATTATCTATTATCTACATTTTAATAGTTCAAAATGCAGTTAAGAAATAAAAAAGCTACAAAAAAGAAATTAAAAAGCTACAATGCCATTATGCATAAAAATAATGCAAATAAAAACTTCAGTTTTTAAGTATCAACATAGTGTACATGTATTATTTAACCTAATGCTTTAAAAGCCAAGTATGGAATTAATTTAACAAAACACTCATATATCAGACTGTGTTTACTATGTGTAATTAATTTGCAAAACATTACATGTTAAGGACTGGAATAAATTTAAACTAGTTTCCACAGCTGAAAACTCTATGTCCTGGTCCAGTTTAACATCTAAAAATTCTAAGCAGGATACTACATTTAAAATCTTTCTACAAGTGCCACATAAGAGTTTTTTATTATTGCTCAATAATTAAACTTAATGAAATAATTATTATTTACATTACACAAAAATTAATAAAAATATTTTTCCTTCCCATTCTGACTTAGAAATTAGAAAACAACTTGACAATTTTTCACTTTTATAATCAATGGTAGCAGTTATGGCTAAAAATGCATATACAACATCTTATCACTTAAGATTGGGGTAATATTAGATTCTCTGTTAAGAAAACAGTAAGTCAATTCTCTTACAAAACATTTTTCTGTTCATCAATATGCCAGTTAATTAGCATATTTACATCTTAGGATACATCCTAAGATGTAACATCCTTATGTTCAATTAAATGAAAATAAGAATAAGATATATCAATATATTTATACACAAATAACTATATTACAAAGTCAGAATAATTAGTCCTGATTTATAAAAATATATTTAAGTAATCATGACTTTAGCAAAATTTTTACAAAAGTAGTTACTAAATAAAAGAAAAATGGGCCAGAGTGGTGTGGCACAGCTGGTTGTTCGTTGTCCTGCAAAATGAAAGGCTGTCAGTTCAATTACCACTCAGGGCACCTGTCTGGGTTGTAGGTTCGGTCCCTGTTGGGGCACATACAAGAAGCAACCAACTGATGTTTCTCTGCCTCTCTTTCTCTCTCTCTTCCCTTCTCTAAATAAATAAACAAAACAACAAATAAAATCTTAAGAAAATAAATAAAAGCAAACAACAGTGGAATTAGCATAGGTAGCTAATTAGTTATTAATAAAGAAGGGAGCAAATGGAATCACACTTGAAGTTTAATAAACTAGGATGTTGAATCAGATGTAATGCCTAATCGACCAGGCTAGTGGAATCGACCAGTGGAATTGGACAATAAGCCTGATTCACCAGGAAGGCACAGCATTCACAGGCTTTATAGGGGTCAGCCACATCCTCTGTGAGGGTACTTAATCCCTGAAATGGGCAAGAAGAATCAGCTAGCTGGGATTACCAAGGAAGAGATAAAAACAGCAGGGGAAATTCCTTTGCAAAGGTATGTGCAGTACAAGCCAGGATGAAGCAGGAGGGGGTAAGTGCATGAGCAGCAGAAACAAGATGACACAGCCGAACTTTGGTGAATGTGTAGTAAGAGCCAAAATGGCAACATAAAGGTGCTAGGTGAAGCCTGGGAAAAGGATTAGATTGGATGATGGTATGGAATCCTGGAAGATTCAAAAAAGGGATTGATTAGGAGGAAGGCCCAGCATAAGCCCCCCAGGAAGCAGGTTGGACAGTCTGGAAGAAAACCTGCGCCTTCCTGAAAACCAAGAAAATATATGGAGAATTATCAGGGATGTCAGGGCAATTGCTGCTAGAGCCTGCCTGCCTTCTACACTCCAGGGGGTGTACTATTTTCCTTTATCCCAATAAATCTTGCCACTATGCTTAAACTTCTCTCACAAGTGTGCCCTTTCAAATTCCTTCCACATGAACCCATTTACACCAGTATCAGCATCAGCTACTAAACTCTATTTTGATAATAAAACTACTCTTTGATAGGAAACTACATAGTTTTTCCAGAAGAAAACTACAAGAATTCTTATTATGCAAATTATTTGGCTCAGAGTTTGGAGAATGACAACCTGGATTAAGAAAAATATTGCATATCTAAACTCTTTGATTGCTGAGTCTTGCAAAGTGGTAGTAAGAGTTACCAGCCCTATTTAAAACAATTTATTCAAATCTGTTAGGTTCCACAATTTGGATAATGAGTTAGATAGGGAAGAGTTCTCCAGTTTCTGATATCCAATATTATTTGAACAGTACTAATCATCATAACCATAATATTAGTATATAAATTAAGTTGTTAACATCTGGGAGAACTAA
The DNA here is from genome assembly GCA_028533065.1 of Trachops cirrhosus. Lineage (NCBI taxonomy): Eukaryota > Metazoa > Chordata > Mammalia > Chiroptera > Phyllostomidae > Trachops > Trachops cirrhosus. The sequence continues at coordinate 5,973 of JAPYXV010005669.1, read as the reverse complement.
TACAGACAGAACTGCTCTTTAAAATAGCAATTTAGCAACACAAATAATTCATCAATTTTACTCTAGCTTGAGCAGTGGCAGAGGCAAAACTTGATCCACATCTGTCTAATGGGAAAACTTTGCACCTGCATATTAGTGTTGGTTTTAGAAAAACTAAAAAGGGGAAAGGTCTAAATAAGTATATTTCAAATATGTTTCAACAATAGATGGTTTATTTATTAAACTTTAAAATTGCAACATTCTTTTATATGTAAAGAATAAAATCACAAGAGGGTTTGAAAGATTGTAACACTATTTTTGAACATTACATTTTAGTTATTTAATGACTGCTGCTCAGAATAGTGTCATTTTCTTAACATATATTTGCTGGAAGTCAAAGAGTAAGCAAAAATAAAAGAGATTAAGAAAGGGGAATTAAAAAAGAGGAAGAGTGAGAAGGGCAGAAAAGAAGGAAAAGTGGCAAATAAGACAGAAGGAAAAAGAAGAGAGACAGAAATATGAAATTTCTAGTAAATCACTAAAAAAGATCATCTTTGGTGATTCTAACAATACTTAGACTTTGTTTTTCCCTTGCAAAGGAAAAAAGCCTATGCTGATGAGCAATAGGGTAATAATGCTGTTAATGTATGAATGTACTGAAGGAAAACCTCCATGCAATTGCAAAAGACAAATACAACCAATGCCTGGAAGGCCCTGAAGGATATATTCAAAGTTCACATAAAAAAGAATTTTTATTAAGTAAAATTGTATAGAAATGCAACAGGTTGTTTTTCTTTTTTGTATCCTAACCTGATGACATGTTTATTGATTTTTAGAGAGAAAAAGCAAAGGCAAGAGAGGGAAACATAAATATGAGAGAGAAACACAGATCAGTTGCCTCCCATATGTGCCGCAACTGGGGATTGAACCCCACAACATAGGTGTGTGCCCTGACCAGGAACTGAACCCACAATTTTATTGGTGTATGGGATGATACTCCAACCAACTGAACCACCTGGCCATGGCAAAGAGTTATTTCTTGAGTGGTGCATTACTCATGACTGAAGTTGTTTAATATGGATGAATGACTATTTGCCAGAAATGCCTTAGATGACCTAATTCACATGAGACTGGATATAATGTAGTATTTTATGTTTTAAAAAATGAATATGTACGTGTATATTCTGATATTCCAATCTCAAGATATGGTGAAGAGAATATTTCTTTCTAATTCCAGTTTGGCAAAAAAACTAGCTACAAGACATTGAGTAAATTGTCTTGTAGACTCTAAACTAGATAATCTAAAAAATTTCATTTCATTTTACCTCATGAAGACAACAGCAGGCTCAACAAAGACAGTATTTTTTAAAAAGGAAAAATGATATAAGAAAGAGCTCACTTAATATTAAAAGCAATTGTAAACATGAATCTAAATTCCAAATATGGACTGGAATTCGGATTTTACCAGTATTTAAATAACCAGTCAGTATACGCTTCCCCTGGAATTACACTGACCTGTTGCCACCAGTGATGCATGCAGCACAAGTTCCTGTTGGTTGCTCATTCTGCTCATAGTAATGAGCATCGACATGGGCTTCAGCAGCTTTTTTCTTCAGGATCTCCCCAAATTTATCTATCCCAATGCATCCAAAAAATGTTGCTGCTTTCTGTGGCTTCTGAATCATCCACTGAAAAATAGAAACATAAATAATTTTAGCGATTCAGAAAATGGTGCACCATAATTCAGTATTCTGCCATAGACAGGGGCATAAAAGGGATACCTTATTAGCAGCTGTGGCTATTATGAATGGAATTCCAAACCTGTATTACCACTTATGATAACAAATTTGATATAACCACCACATAAAATCTTATTACACTACTTTTGGGAAGAGAAATAGAGCACATTGGTTAAGAACTCAGAATCTAATCAAATAGAACTTAGGTCAATAGGACTTGATAGAGAAAAGTAGTAGTGATTACCAATAGAAGTAGTATAGCCATGTAATTCATTAAAAGCCCAGATTCTATACTGAAGACTATCTAGGTTCAAATCGTGGCTCTGTCACTTATTAGTTGCATGAGTAATAACATGTCACTTAGCATTTCTACACTTCACTTTTCTCACCTGCAAATGAAAAAAAATTTTAAATACACCTCATAAAGTTGTTAAGAATTAAATTAAATAATGTAAGTTAAGGTATAAGTATCACTGAGCCTAATACACACCACATAGTAAATGATTTGCATTAGTGTGTTTGTCACTATTATTGTCATACTTATAGTAATTGATATATAAATAAATTAAGCTAAACTACACTTAAGTCTAATAAATTATTTTTTTAAATTCTCAGTCATAAGAAAAGATGCAATAATGCCACTCATGACAACATGGATGGATCTTGAGAATATCACATTGAATGAAATAAATCAGACAAAAAACATCAAGAACCATATGATTTCACTCATATGTGGGATATAAAACAGAAAGCAACAAACAAGACAAAAAAAACCCAAAAACTCATAGACACAGACAACAGTATAGTGGTTACCCGAGGGAAAGGGGGTGAAGGGAGGTTAAAGAGGGGCCAAATACATGGTGATGGAAGGAGACAACTTTGGCTGGTGAACGCAGAACCCCATACACATATGATACATTATAGAATTGTACACTTGAAACCTATATAATCTTATTAATCAATGTCACCCCAATAAATGTAATAAAATTTTAAAAACACAGAAATAAAATGTTAAAAATTCTAATTTTAACACCTCATCTTTCATTAGTCTCATAATATTAATTTCTTTGCAATAAATTAATAACTGGATTTCTTCTAAAGTGCATATTTTTTACTGATATGAAACATTACATTTCATAATTAGCTTAAATTACTAAGGTTTCCAATTAGCAATTCTAAAGCCACCATGTATTTTGTTTCTAAGACTTACAGTTCAAAAAAATACTCAACAAATGAAGCCAAAAGATACAAAATATATCACATTCTCAAACATTTGGTGAATAAAAGAAATGTGGGTATATCTGAAAGTTAAAGGGATGATAACAGAAACAAAAGATAATACAGAGAAAACTGTAAGATAAAAGATGCAGTAACTATCTGATGATCGAGCAATCCTACTTTTAGGGATTTATCCTGAAGATAAGTGTTTACAAATGAAAGACAACATATGCACAGGTATTTTATTTTAAATTAGTTTTATTTGTTTCTTTTTAGTTTCTTACTATGGCCACTGAATATTTAAAATTACTGGTGAGTCACATTCGGGTTCCTAAGACTCTCCTCATTTTTTTTGAGTTCTTGTTTCTTCATTCTGTTGTCGTTGAATGTTTATTTCTTCCTTCTCTTCCAAATCATTGATGTGAGTCCCAGTTTCCTTCCCTTCACTGTTGGTTCCCTGTATATTTTTCTCTATTTCACTTTTCATACCCTTCACTTCTTCTGCTATTTTGTGTCCATACTTATTCATTTCTGTGAGCATCTTGATTACCAGTGTTTTGAACTCTGCATCTGATGGGTTGGCTATCTCCTCATCACTTAGTTTTTTTTCTAGAGTTTTGATCCACTCTTTCATTTGGGCCATTTGTTGTGTGTCTGTGCACCTGTTATGTTGTAAGGGGCAGAAGCTTAGCTATTAGCCAGGGTGCAGAAACCCACTTTGCTGCATTGTGGCGCTATATGTGGGGAGAGGTCAGAGAGGGAACAATGCAGCTTGCTCAGCTCTCAGCTAGCTTTCAGTCACTTCCCCTGCTACCCACAAGCAAATTGGCCTCTTCTGGTACTGATTCTGGGGTGGGTGGGCTTATATACATTCTAGGACCCCATGGGTCTCTCCAATGAAATCTCCAGCCACTGCAACCCCCACATTCACACCCCAATTGGGGACCAAAACCACAACTTCAGCGTGTGCCTGAATGAAAATTGAACCCCCAACCTTCTGGTATATAGGACAATGCTCCAACTAACTAAGCCACCTGGCCAGGGCCTAAACTTGACTTTTGAAACATTAAAAGTACATATTTTCACAAATGAAAGTCAATTTAAACTTAAACTTCAAGTTAAAATAGAAAAAACAAATGATAAAGTTGAATATAACAGAAATTTAAAAAGCAAAGAAAATATCAAATTATAACTACATAGAGAAAATACAAATGACCTGTCAACATATTACAACTTTTGAACATGGTAATTAATATAAGGAACAAAAACAAAAAAAATCCTGAGCTTTAATAGTAGGTTTACTGTTGATAATGCTATTGGTAAAACTATTTTGCATGCACTGTAGGATAGAGCAAATGAATATAAAGTTGGTGCTGTTGATAAGTACGCTTCCACTGTATAAGGGTAGTAAGATATGGAACGGGGCAAGGGAAGAAGGTTCCAAGCAACAAATCTGAGGGACACTGTCTTAAACAAACGGTTTAATTTAGCATCATCAATAAGGCAAGAGACTAGTATTATGTGTCTTGTGCTTTGATGCAATGAGAAATACACAGTTTCCTCCCACCTTTTCTTTGAGGTGGGGAGCTCTTTCTAGGTATTTCCTTCTTTTAAGAAGACTCACCAGTTGCTTAGAAAATATGTCATAATCTGGATTTATTTCATTTTGTCCTCATTGTTAGATTCAGGTTAAACATTTTTGGCATGAATACTACATAAATGATACTGCTGTGTATTTCTCACAGCATCATGAATACTACACCTGCCTTTCACTTCTACTCTAGCCCTGAGGGAGTAAAAGGGTCCAGAATTATCCTTCTGGTGTGAATAACTAGAAAACAAAACTAAAAGGAAACAACTACAGAATTTTCAAACACTGGACAGGGCAGGACTGTGATCTCTGAGAGAAAACAGGGTGAGCCCTGACATCACGCAGGTTCTCTGCCAGGGGGCAATTTCCAGGGAGGTACAGGGAGGAAGAAGCCAAACACAGCCTGACATTCTCACTGAAATTAGGGACAGAAAACAAATATTCAAGAAGAGTCAGAAGAGACTTCCGGTCAAGATGGAGGCATAGGTAGATGCACTGAGGCTCCTCACACAACCAAGATAGGGACAACAACAATATAGAAACAAAATAACAACCAGAACTGACAGAAAATTGAAGTGTATGGAGGTCGGACGCCCAAGGATTTAAAAACAGACACGTTCATGCAGACCACTAGGAGGGGCAGAGTTGGGGAACGGCTGGGTGAGGGACACGGAGTGGAGAGCTGAGCACCTGGGGCAGCACGCAAGTCCGCAGCAGGCAGACCCTGGGGGCACAAGCCAGCAGCAGGCAGACCCTGGACACACAAGCAGTAGTGGCTGGTGGGCCCCAGCCAGGCGGTGGCGACCCGCAGACCCAGCAAGGTGGCCATTGTGAAGCAAGGCACTGCACGCAACTCAGGGTCCCAGCACCAGGAAATAGAGCTTTGGGGCACTGACTGAAAAGGAAGGTCCCCCAGAGTGCACAGGCCCACCCACACCGGAATTGGTGCCAGAGGGGCCCGGTTGGCTTGCGGAAAGCGGCAGAGGGCTCTGGGTTCCTACAGAGAGCCAAGCAGGCACCACTGTTCCTTCTCGGACCCCGCCCCCACATACAGGTTACAACCCAGCCACTGGGGTGCCCCGCCCTGGTGAACTCCTAAGGCCCCGCCCCTCAGTACAGGAGCTCGACAAGACCAAAAAACAAAACCAAAAAAACAGCAAAAAGATGGTTCAAACAGAAGAAGAATTGAAAGCCCCAGAACCCATCCTTTTAAGCGACCAAGAGATAGCCAACCTATCAGATGCACAGTTCAAAGCACTGGTGATCAGGATACTCAGAATTGGTTGATTTTGGTCGCAAATTAGATGAAAAAATGCAGACTACAATAAGTTTAATGAAGAAAAATGCACAGGGAAACAATAGTGATGGGATGAAAGATGGGTTCCACCTCATTGGAGTGGACTAGAAGGAAGAAAAAAATATACAACCAGAAAAGAATGAAGAAGT
>JAPYXV010005668.1:0-10357 GCA_028533065.1 Trachops cirrhosus | reverse complement strand
AATTGCAGCTGAGAATTGTCTCTAAATTTTTGAGCAAATAGAAATGCTGTTGAATAAAATCAAAACATCAGTAACCCAAGCATGGTCCAGGGAGATATGAGTGACTACAACCTGAATAATCTCTTCTCCTCTGCCATGTATTAAATATGAATAAACAATAAAAAGGGCTTTTTCCCTATAAATAAAAATAAACTAGTTTAACACTTTTTTCCTAATCTTTGCTTTCACTATAGGTAAAATCCACTTTTTAAATGTTAACATGAAACATTCTAGAAAGCAGTTTGCCAGCAAAATTTAATGCCTTAGTGTGTGTTTTGAAGTCCAGTCATTAACTGTCCAGGGTGTCCAACCTGCGGCCCTCGAGCTGCATACGGCCCAGGATGGCTATGAATGTGACCCAACACAAAATTGTAAATTTACTTAAACTTATGAGATTTTTTTGTGTGATTATGTGTTGCAATGTATTTAATGTGAGGCATAAGACACCTTTTCTTCCAGTGTATTGCAAAGACACCAAAAGGTTGGACACTCCTAGTAGACCATATATTTAATAGTTTCTCCTTTCTGGTTTCTTATCCAACCCCAACACTACTTGCTTAAGAAATAAGCTTGTCAAATCAATTCCAGGATTTTATAGAGGGTTGGGGTGGGGAGGAGGCCTTTATTCTGAAGCTTCCAAAAGATGCTCTATTAGTACATGTTTTCATTGTGGGGAAAAAAATGTAATTCACTGTAGAGGTCTTTGCTTCAGTAGTTCTGGAATGTGAGAATTGAAATAAAAAAACTTAGTCCAAATGTTTAACTTTAGATAAGAAAGGAGGTTAAGTCACCTACTGCAAGACAAGGGCAGTCATCTGCAAAGTCAGTTCTGGTCTTTAGTTCCCTCAGCTGAGTCAGCTGATGGTTCCATGATACCAGGCTCGTAATGGCTATTTTGTAGTAAAACCTGCATAACAAAATCTAGTGTTTTTCTTTATCTGTAGGAACATAAAATATACGTTGAATATCTTCTCATTACAGAACAATATGCTGCTATGAAGACATAATTATAGCTTTCACACAAATGAAGCTACTACTATCATGATTTCAGTGCTGCAGAAAGGAAGAACTTCAGTGGACAAGAGGACATTTTGGGGGGTAGTAGAATGCTTAAGACCTGGAATATAAACTTGAGCTACTGCCTGAAGGTAATTTATTTTTAATTGAAAACAATAGCTGTATAAAAGTTAATTTGTCCATTACAAATTAAGGTAAAAGTCAAATTACACTTTGTATATAATATTTTGTTCTGTTTTTGGCTGCCTGTTGGAAAAAAATTTTTATAACTAGTTATTTAATATTAATATCTTATTCTTTAAAAAAATACTTTGACATAGTAAAAGGCAATTCAAATTGGTAGAAGGATTAGGGAAGAAGGGAGTAATGTCTTTCACTGCATTCAAATTATTTTGTAAAAGGGTGTCTATATCTTAAACATATACTTTTAATCTCCAACTCAGCAACGGGTTAGGTCAATAGATATTGAAACCCACCTGTGTGTATAGGAACTCCCTTAAGTAGTACTTTCCAGGTGTAATCATGAAAGTGTGGGTATACTGTGTTTAGTTTAGTTGTAGTACATACTGAAAGAGAAGTTTTGTGTTTTGAGTTTCCAAAGGACTTTAGAAAAATAAGGTACCTTTCTTCCATTGACAAAATTCCTAGTCTGGGCAAAGCTCTGAAGAAAGTGGTTTCTGCTTGGCTTTCTTCCCCGTGTTAACGTCCTCCCCACCCCTTTGTTAGTGCACTTCCTGAGGCTGTCATCCTGCCCCAGGTCTGCACTGCAGCATCCAGCTCAGTCAGGCCTGCTCAGTGCCTTTTCAGTGCTCTGAGCCTCCACTCTACTTGCTTTCTCACCTCTAAATTAAACTTTTCTGGTACTGTTTTTAACTTATTTTAAAGGAAGAAAGCTATCCTTATGTAAGTCACACACAAAAATAAAGTACATATACAATATTTTCTTTATTGCATATGTACTACCTTTATCTAATTCAAAAATATTATTTCCCCCAAATAAAACGCTGTACCCAGTTGGCAGTTACTCCCTGTTCTCCCCTCTCCCAAGCCCTTGGCATTCACCAATCTGCTTTCTGTCTGTATGGATTTACCCATTCTGGATGTTTTATATAAATGGAACCATGTAATGTGTAACTTTTTTGTCTGGCTTCTATCACTTAGCCTAAGGCTTTTGAGGTTCATCTGTGTTGTAGCTTGTATCAGTATTTCTTTCCTTTTTATGGCTGAGTACTATTCCTTTATATGGATATACCACATATTGTTTATTCACTCATAAGCTGATGAACATTAGGGTTGTTTCCACTTAGGCCATTATGAATAGTGCTGCTATGAACATTTGTGTACAAGTTTATATTTGAGCACATTTTCAATTTTGGGGGTACATACCCAGAATGGAATTGTTTTCATATGGTAATTCTGTTTTTCTTCTTAAGGAACTGCCAAAATGTTGTTCACAGCACCTGCAGCATTTTACATACCCAGCAGTACGATGCATGAGGATTCCCTTTCTCCACATCCTTGCAATCCCTTACTTTCTTTTTTTTCAAATATAACCATCCTAGTGGGTATGAACTTATCTCATTGTTGTTTTGATTTGCATTTTGCTAATGACTATGATCTTGAGCATCTTTTTATGTGTTTGTTGCCATTCCATTTGTATGTCTTCTTTAGAAAAATGTCCATTCAACTCCTTTGCCCTTTTTTTTTTAATACTTACCTAAGGACATGTTTCCATCAATTTAAGACAGGGGTTGGGGATGGTAGAGAGAGAGAGAGAAAAACATCAATGTGAGAAAGAAACATCAATTGGTTGCCTCTGGTATGCACCCCAAATGGGATTGAATCCGCAATTTGGTATGTGCCCTGACTGGAATCGAACTGGCGACCTTTCTGTGCATGGAATAACGCTCCAACCAACTGAGCCACATGGCCAGGGCCCTTTGCCCATTTTTTAATTAGGTTATTTTGGGTTATTATTCTGTTGTTGAATGGTAGGAGTTCTTTATATATTTTAGACCCTTTTCAGGTATTTGATTTGCAAATCCCTTCTTCCATCTGTGGCTTGTCATGGTGTCCATTGCACAAACATTTTTCTTCTGATAATGTCCAATATGTCTATTTTTTCTTTTGGTACTTGTCCTTTTGGTGTCATATTTTAGGAATCATTGTCAAATCCAAAGTCATAAAGACTTACCCTTATGTTTTCTTCTAAGACCCTTATGGTTTTAGCTCCTACATTTAAGTCTTTGATCCACTTTTTGTTATTTTTTTGTATATAGTGTAAGGTAAGGGTCCGTCTTCATCCTTCTATATGTGAATATTCAGTTGTCCCAGCACCACTTGTTGCAAGACTGTTCATTCCCCATTGAATGATTTTGGCACCCCTGTTGAAAGTTATTTCACCATAGATGTATGCGTTTATTTTTGGACTCTCAATTCTATTCCATTGATCTACATGTCTCATCTTATTATCAATATTACATTGTTTTGAGTACTGTAGTTTTATAGTAAGTTTTGACATTGGGAAGAAAGAGTCTACCAACATTATTCTTTTTGAGATTGTTTTGGCCATTCAGGTCCCTTGCAATTCCATCTGAATCTGAGGGTTGGCTTTTCTATAACTGAAAGAAAATGCAATGGATTGCTTCAGGTAGTATTGCCATTTTAATAATTTTCATGTCTTCCAGTTCCGTGAGCACAGTATATCTTTATATTCATTTAGGTCTTCTTTAATTTTTTTCCTGCAATATTGTAATTTCAGTGTATAACTCATATCTCCTTGGTTAAAGTCACTAGTATTTTATTGCTGATGCTATTTTAAATGCATTATTAAATTTATTATTGGATTGTTCATTGCTGTTTTAGAGAAATACAGCTTACTTGCCTGTTTATCTTGTATCCTGCAAGTTTATAGAATTTGTTTAATCATTCTTTTTTGTGGATTCTTTAGGATTTTCTGTGTGTAAGATTATGAATAGAGATAGGTGTACAATTGTTGTTAGGATTCTCTCATTATCCTTTTAATTTCTGTAAGGTTGGTGGCGATTTCCTCCCTTTTATTTCTGAGTTTAGTTATTTGTATCTTTTTCTTTTTTATTGTCATTCTAGCTAAAGGTTTGTCAATTTTGTCAATCTTTAAAGAACCAACTTTTAGATTTGTTGGTACTCTCTATTGTTTTTCTATTCTTGAATTTCTTATTTCTCCTCTGTTTTTTTCTTCCCTTCCTTTTGATGGATTTCAGTTAGTTTGCCCTTCTTTTTCCATTTTTTAAGATATAAAGATGGAGATTTTTTAAAAATTAAGGCATAATTGCTTTAAACTTCCCTCTGACCAATGTTTTCCCTGAATCCCATAAGTTTTAATATATTATGTTTCTTATCACCCCTCCTGAGTTATGTGTATTTTATTTAGTTCTCCAGTATTTTATTCTATGTTTATAATGCACATATACAAAGTTATAATAATAATATTATTTATAAAGTCAGTGTTTATTTTGATTTTTCATAGAATTATTAATTTGCTTACTATTTTTCTAGAATCAGGACTTACATCTGGTGTCATTTTTGTTTTCAGTATTTCTAGAAATTTCATGTAGGATCTGTAGATTATTAATTTTCAGTTTTTAAAAATCTTAAAGTGTTTTTCATCCTGTTTTGTGAAGAAAATAGTTTTGAATATGTGCAATTGTACATCCCCACTTTCTTTTTTATTATTCCTGTGGCTTCTACTGTCATTGTTTCTTTTGAGTAGTCTGCTGTATATCTAATGTCAATACTCTATAGCTGATCTTATCTGTCTGCTGCATTTTATTTTTTAAGTATATTTTATTGATTATGATATTACAGTTGCCTGGTGTTTTTCCCCTTTGCCCTCCTGTGCCCGGTACCCCACTTCCCTCCAGCATTCCCCCTCTCCTTAGTTCATGTCCATGGGTTGAGCATAGCAGTTCTTTGGCTTCTCCATTTCCTATACTATTCTTAACATCCCCCTGCTATTTTGTACCTACCAAGAGCCCTTGCCCCTCCCTGCTGATAACCCTCCATGTGATCTCCATTTCTGTGATTCTGTTCCTGTTCTAGTTGTTTGCTTACTTTGTTTTTGTTTTTTTAGTTGTTCATAGTTGTGAGTTTGTTATCATCTTAATGTTCATAGATTTGATCTTCTGTGTCTTAAATAAGTCCATTTAACATTTCATATAATAAGGGTTTGGTGATGATGAACTCTTTTAACTTTATCTGGGAAGCCCTTTATCTGCCCTTCCATTCTAAATGAAAGCTTTGCTGGATAGAATAATCTTGGCTGTAGATCCTTGCTTTTCATGACATTGAATACTTCCTGCCAGTCCCTTCTTGCCTGCAAAGTTTCTTTTGAGAGATCAGCTGACATTCTTATGGGAACTGCTCTGTATGTAACTAACTTCTTAGATTTTGTTTTAGATACTTCCTATTATTTGTTTTCTAGCAAGCAAGACTTTTATTTTATCTAATCTGCAATATTGTCTTTAGTGGAACTATCTTTTTAATTTTTAAAACCCTTGTAAAAAATACTGTTCTTAAGTAATATATATAGTGTAAAAACTTCAAGACACAACAGGAAGTTATAAAATTGCTCTCTTATAGCTTGAGAAGTAACTACAGGGTTTTGGAATTTTTGTAATAAATTAGAATAACAAGTGATAATTTAAATTCTTAAAGGAGAAACAGTTTTAAGATATTTCATAGTTACATATTAAAAATAAGAGTGATTTATAACCAATTATATTTGAGGTAGAAACAGTTACAATATTTTGGAAATACACAATGTCAAACCTTATAGATTTTATGAAATGGTTAATTTTACAAGTTTATATGTGTGCATACTATCACAGAAAAATTATTTTTCAATGTATTCAGATATATATATTACTAAATAAGTCTAAAGTACAAGGTATAACTTTAAATTAGGGTTAAGGTTGATTGGAATTATTATATAACCTGATTGTGATGGTGGTTACATAGAAATGTGTGTTAAAATTCATAGAACTGTTCACACACACAAAAGTTTAATGCATGTTAGTTAAAAAATTAAAAATTAAAAAATATGTATGCTTTTTAATGAAAAATAAAATTAAATGTATAAGTTTTTCAAAGGTTCTATGAAGTTTATTACATATATGTTCAGTCATAGTCTTCTCCAGTTTCATTTTGACCTCACTACAGTTTTCAGACATAAAACTTTTTTTAAAGATAATGCAGAATCCTATACTTGCTACAATATAGTAGGCCAGGATTAGTAAACCTCAATAACATTGACATCTTTGTTATGGCAGCTGTCCTGTGCATTTGAAGATTTTTAGCAATACTCCATTAGATGCCAGTAACAACCCTCCCATGCCTCCCTACATTGTGACAACCAAAACTGTTTTCAGACATTGCTGAATGTACTTCAGGGTGGAGGAGTGTGTGAGGAGACAAAATCGCCACAGTTGCAAATCACTGTACTAGGTCTTAGTGGCTCACACTTAGTGGCGCATGTTTCTTTATTTTCAAAGTTTGTCAGGCTGTTATTGAGTGGAATGATTGTATGTTATGGTAACAGATCTGTATATATAATCTACCTTTTGCTACAGCATGGATGGGACTAGAGACTATTATGCTAAGTGAAATAAGCAAGTCATTGAAAGAAAAATACCATATGATCTCACTTATGAGAGGAATCTAATGAGCAAAATAAACTAAAGAGCAAAACAGAACATGGAAATATGACAGACTGACATCTGCCAGTGGGGAGGAGAGTGGTGGACAGTGGTGGAAAGGAGGGGGAGGGATCAAAGAATGAGCATAAGTGACATGGACCACAGTGTGGGAATTGACTGGGTGAGCAGTGGGTGGGCTGGTGAGAGGAGGGCAAAGGGGGGAAATTGGGACAGCTGTAACAATAAGTAAGAATTAAAAAAATGTTAGGGGCTTTAGCTGATCAGCTATTTGCACTCTTTCAGCTACTAACTAATAGAAGAAAATGGAATTGAATATGATATCAGCATGGAACAGCCTAATGATTCATTAACAGTCAATCATAATGATTCCGAAGATTCGAAAACAGATACTCAGGTAATTTGAGGTAGGGAGTCAACTGGGAACTTTTTCCCATTCTAAAGAACAACATGCCATTTAATAACTTTTTATGCTTAAGGAATATGTTATACTTAATGCATTCAAGAATTTTAACATTCTATTATCCATAGTTCTATCATACTTAATTATGTATACTTGTAAATTTTATACGCAAGAAAGTTTCTTATGTTGAATTACATTTTATAATTTCAGGTTGCATTTCTGTGGACAGTTTTAATAAGGCTGAAATAAAATATAATAAAAATCAACAATTTCACTTAAGAACCGCTTGCTGTCTGTATCAGTCTGTGAACTGACAACTCTTGCAAAGAGTAAACTAGATAATTAATTGAAAAATGAATGGCATTTCATTTTTATTATAAATATTCTATTTTTAAAAAGTTATGATATTTATATTTTACAAACACCCAAGTGATTATTTATTTATTTATTTATTTATTATTATTATTTTGCAAAGCATCCAACCTGTATGGACTCCAGGGATCCTTCCATTGGACAAAATAATTCTGGTAGAGTTTTACCCATCACTACTCATGAAACAGATAATTCACTCACGTCACAAAATATACCAGGGCCCCTCACTCAAGCACAGACTCTTTCTACAGAGAAATTTCACCTAGTGGACCAAAATGGGCAACCTATTCAATATGAACTTCAGTCATTGGGGGATTCTAATGCACAAATGGTGAGTATATTTTATAAATAACCAGTTTTATGCTTTTATTAAATTGTGTTAGTATATGGCCTTAATGTCTTTATTTTATTGTTTAATTTGTCAATTACAATTTACTTTCAGTTATTATTTTGTGTCAGTTTCAGGAGTATAGCATAGTGATTAGACAACCATTTACAAAGTGTTTCCCTGATATTTCCAGTACCCGTCTAGCACCATACATAGTTATTGCAGCATTATTGACTACAGTCTCTATGCTTTACATCCCCGTGACTGTTCTGTAACTACCAATTTGTAGTTCTTAATCCCTTCACCTTCTTCACCTAGTCAATTTCTTTACACTACGGACTTACATTGGGATCAGCCCCTTCTGCATCTGTGCCCCTCCTACCAGTCTGGATGGATGTGGTTTCTTTAATTTTGTAGTTGTCAGACTTCCATTTAACTCAATTTCTGACAGTTCTAAGTGATGGTGGTTCTATATTTTAGTTGTAATTTTGATGTGGTTGTGCAAAGAGATGAGCCATGTCTGCCTACTCTGTCTGCCATCTTGACCAGAAGCTCTCAAAAATTATTTTTTAAATCAGAACTTTGACTATAAATTATACAAGTAATCAATCATTTTATATAAAATTAATCCTTGTTTCTATTGTTTCTAGTCTAGGGCATTACAGAGTTAATCTCTCTCCTTTTGTTCCCATATAATCCAGCTAAATTCTGGGGTTGCGAGTCATTGGTTGAGAGGTGGCTAAGTGTAGACGAGTGCTTTTTGTGTATGTTCAGACTCAACAAATTTCTGGGTCTACTTTAGGACTGAAATGCAAAGTAAGGGTAAGCTTCTAAAATCATACCAAATCACCAGCAGAGGTTAATATGCAATAAATAATTTAGATGTGAACCAACTACATTTTAATATTTCATGTCCAGCATGAAATACTTCTGTAATTTCTCCTGTTATTTGACATTTACTGTATTTGCTCTTAGGACATTTAGAAAGTATGCATGTTCTGAGAGAAAGATCAAGCAGTCTAAATGTATGAAGTGTTATAGTACCTTTCCTAAAAAAGATGTTAAAGTTGTTTATTTGTTTGACTCTTATTCTTTTCTTTGTAATTGTATTAAACTTTCTATACAGAGGCATTATACAGGTGATTTTACATTGTTTGGGGTAAGAGATGATACAGAGGGTCATTTAAAGCTATGAAATAGGAAACATGTAGCAATAAACATCGAAGTGTGAGAAAGTATTTTTTTCAAAGAACCTAAGATCAAAAAGTGGTGATATTCTGGGAAACCTAGTGCAATTTTTTAGGGTTTTTATTTGTTTTAATAGACTTTATTTTTTAAGAGTAGTTTTAAGTTCATAGTAGAATTGAGGGTAAGATACGGAGATTTCCCATATATCCCTTCCCCCTCCCCCAAGCATAACTTTCCTTGTTATCAACATTCCCCACCAAGCGGAGCTTATTGAAAAAGTTGTGTTTTCTTTCCTTCTTTCTTTTCTTTTTTTCTCCTTACATGTAGTCCCCTTATACTCCTCTCCCCACTGCAATCACCACACTGTTGTCCATGTCTATGAGTCCTTTTTCCTTTTTGCTCAATCCCTCCACCTCCTAACCTCCCTCACTCTTAGCTGTCATCCTGCTCTCTATGAGTGTGTCTATGAGACTCTATGAGACTCTATGAGACTCTATGAGTCTATCTCTTTTGCTTGTTATTTCAGTTTGTTCATTAGATTTCACATATTAGTGAAATCACATGGTATTTGTCTTTTTCTGACTGGCTATTTTCACTTAGCATAATGTTCTCCAGGTCCATCCATACTGTTGCAAAGGGTAAGGGTAAAATTTTCTTCTGTATTACAGCTGAGTAGTATTCCATTGTGTAAATGTCTCATAGTTGTTTTATCCACTCATCTACTGATGGACAATTGGGTTGCTTCCATATTTTTAATATAGAAGTTATCAAGGAGCTAGTAAAATTTCTGTAGTTGTTCACTATGAAATGAATGCAGAGGTTTTGGAGTGAAATAGGGATGGTATTTTTATGTGCTTTTTTAAAAATATATTTTATTGATTATGCTATTACAGTTGTCCTATTATCCCCCCTTCATTCCCCTCTACCCTGAACACCCTCTCCCACCCACATTCCCCTTCTTTAGTTCATGTCCATGTGTCATAAGTTCTTTAGCTTCTACAATTCCCATACTGTTCTTGCCCTCCCCCTGTCCATTTTCTACCTATCACCAATGCTACTTATTCTTCGTATCTTTCCCCCTTCTCTCCTCCTCCCACTCCCCTGTTGCTAACCCTCCATGTGTTCTCCATTTCTGTGGTTCTGTTCCTGTTCTAGTTGTTTGCTTAGTTTCTTCTTGTTTTTGTTTCAGGTGTGGTTGTTAATTATTGTGAGTTTGCTGTCATTTTACTACACATGTTTTTTATCTTCTTTTTCTTAGATAAGTCTCTTTAACATTTCATAGAATAAGGGCTTGGTGATGATGAACTCCTTGAACTT
>JAPYXV010005667.1:0-10357 GCA_028533065.1 Trachops cirrhosus | reverse complement strand
TTCCATCACTATTGGTTCCCTGTGCATCTTTCTTCATTAAACTTATTGTAGCCTGCATTTTTTTCATCTAATTTGCAACCAAAATCAACCAATTCTGTGAGTATCCTGATCACCAGTGCTTTGAACTGTGCATCTGATAGGTTGGCTATCTCTTGATCACTTAAAAGGATGGGTTCTGGGGCTTTCAATTCTTCTTCTGTTTGAGCCATCTTTTTGCTGGGTTTTTTTTTTTTTGGGGAGGGGGGTCTTGTGGAGCTCCTGTAGTGAAGGGCGGGGCCTTAGGAGTTCACCAGGGTGGGGCACCCCAGTGGCTGTGTTGTGATGCTGTATGTGGGGGCGTGGTCCAAGTAGGAACAATGGTGCCTGCTTGGCTCTCTGTAGGACCGCAGACTCCTCCCCTGCTTTCCGAAAGCTAACTGTGCCCCTCTGGCACCAATTCTGGTGTGGGTGGGCCTGTGCACCCTGCAGGACCTTCCTTTTCAGTCAGTGACCCAAAGCTCTATTTCCTGGCGCTGGGACCCTGAGTTGGGTGCAGTGCCTTGCTTCACAGTGGCCACCTCACTCGCTGGGTCTGCCGGTGGCCACCTCCTGGCGGGGCCCATCAGCCACCACCGCTTGTGCACCCAGGGTCTGCCTGCTGCGGACTTGCGTGTCGCCCCGGTTGCTCAGCAATCCACTCCCTGTCCCTCGCCCGGCCTGACTCCGCCCCTCCTACCGGTCTGGTCGAACGTGTCTATTTTTAAATCCTTGGGTGTCAGACTTCCATACTCTTCGATTTTTCTGTCAGTACTGGTTGTTATTTTGTTTCTGTATTGTTGTTGTCCCTATCTTGGTTGTGCGAGGAGTCAAAGTGCGTCTACCTATGCCTCCATCTTGGCCGGAAGTCCAAAAGCCTGAACTTCTGTTATTATGGCCCTTGTTTTGAAGTCTGTTTTGCCTTGATATGAGTATTGTTACCCCAGCTTTTCTTTCTTGTCCATTTGCCTGGAATATTTTTTTCCAGCCCTTCACCTTCAGTCTGTGTAGGTCTTTTGTTCTGAGGTGGGTCTCTTGTAAACAGCATATGTGTGGGTCATGATTTCTTATCCATTCAGCTATTCTATGTGTTTTTATTGGAATATTTAATCCATTTACATTTTAGGTTATTATTTGTAGGTACTTATTCATTGCCATTTTACTTCCTTTGTACCTGTGTTCCTCTCTCTCTCTCACTCTTTTCCTTAAGCAGACCCTTTAGCAACTCTTGCAGAGCTGATTTGGAGGAGGTGTACTCTTTGAGGCTTCTTTTGTCTGGGAGGCCCCTTATTTGGCCTTCCATTTTAATTGAGAGCCTTGCTGTATAGAATAATCTTGGTTGCAGGCCTTTGTTTTTCATTACTTGGAATACTTCTTGCCATTGTTTTCTGGCTTGTAGTGTTTCTGTTGAGAAAACAGCTGCTAGCCTTATCAGGGCCCTTTGTATGTTACTTCTTGTTTCTCCCATCCTGCTTTTAAGATTCTCTCTTTGTCTTTAATACTTGGCATTTTAATATGATATGTCTTGGAATTGGCCTGTTTGGGTTCATCTTGATGGGACTCTCTACACTTCCTGAACTTGCATGGTTTTCCCCTCTCCAGGTTCAAAAGGTTTTCTGTCATTATTTTTTCCAACAGGGTTTCTATCCTTTGTTCCTTTTGTTCTCCTTTTGGTATTCCTATGATTTGCATGTTTTTGTGTTTCATATTATCTTGGAGTTCCCGTAAGCTATCTTCATATTTTTTTAGTCTTTTTTCGTGTAGCTGCTCTACCTGGTGTTTCTTTCCACCTTGTCTTTCAGCTCACTAATTCAGTCCTGTGCTTCATCCCGCCTGCTTCTAATTCCTTCTGGTGTGTTTTTTATTTCAGAAATTGTATTCTTCATTTCTTCTATTGAAATGAAATTTTCTGTTTCCTTTTTCATATGGTTGTAGTTCTCAGTTCCCTGTAGTTGCCTGTGAGTTCCTTGAGCATCTTTATAACCATTACTTTGAATTGTGTATCTGATATTTTGCCTACCTCTATTTCATTTAGCTCTTTTAGTTGGGAGTGTTCCATTCCTTTTGATTGCAGGTTCTTTTTTTTGTCTCCCCATTTTAGGTGACTCTTTTCATTTGTTTCTGCCCTTCTTGATGTTTCACTTTGCCAGCTCTCTTTATATAGTGAACTTATGTGGTAGGAATTCTATGGGGTTCAGTGGTGTGGTCTCTTTGATCTCCTTGTCTGGATGCTCTAGGTTTGCCCTTTCTTCTGTTTGTGTGGGCTCTCTTGTTGTACTTGGATTTTTACCTTTTGGTGGTTCCTTTGTTGGTGCATTCTCTCCTCCAGCAGGTATACTGATGTTCGCAGCTCCCACCTATTCTTGTATGGGATCAGTGGCAGGGAGTAGGCATAATGGATTAAGACAGTGGGAGAGTATTCTGTGGGATTTAAAGTACCAACAAGTAAAGAAGAGATAGGAGATTCTTTGGGTAAGTATAGGGTTAACTGTGATATTTCACCCAACTAACCACTTTTTATTAAGGTGAAAGAGAGATAAGGCTCTTGTTAGAGGGGAAGAGGATTGTGAGCTGAACCCAGAAAAGAGAGCGCTTGTGCAAGGTTAGATGATGAGATATAGTGAGAGTATTGGATAGAAAGTAGGCATAGTGTGTGAGAGAATATAGTTAACCACAACAATAATAAACCTCAGGGATAAAGTAAATGGGCTAAGATCAGGGAAGGGTGCTATGTAGTATTTACAATTGTGTGAAACAACAATTATTTACAATAGTTTGGAATGACAATATATGATAAATATATGATTTGGATAACAAGAATAGAATGAGCATGATCAAGAGTAGTGTGTTATTGGAACATGAGTGAAAGAATGAAAATTAAAATACAGTATGAAAGAGAGAATGAGGAAAACCAGTCAATGCAATTAAACAGTAAAATGAAGAAAACTAAGAAAGAAGAGAAATAAAAAATGCTAATAAAAGAAGTAGAAATAATGAAAAAATACTAATAATACAAATAAAGAAAATGCTAAATAATTCTATGGGATAGCAAAATGAAACATGTCACAGTTTCTCAGTTTTGGGGGTTAGCCTTGTGCTCCTGCTTTAGATCTGTCTCTGGACCTTTCACAACTGCAGATCTTATTGTCTCGCTTGGGGGAAGAAAATAGGGAGATTAAAAAAAAATAAGCCTCCTGCTGACTTTAAACCCATTGAGCAAGTTCTGCTGGTCTTCCTGGATGCCATAGGAAGAGGGGGGTGGGCTTTGCTTTTCTCCCTCCTATGGTTTTTCTAGGATGGGGACCAGGTCTGGGTGGCAATATTCACAGTTGCTCAGCCTCCAGCCCAGGTCCACCATGAGCTGCTGGCCCCCACAGTCCATCTGTGCTAGGCCTGCACCATTAATCCACCAGTTGCACCAAGGTCCATGCGGTGTACCTCCTTGCTCTTTGTGAGCCCTCCACAGCCAGAACCCACCACCGGGCAAGCAGCTCCAGTCACATGGCGCCACTTAGCCTCTGGGCGAGCAGCTGGGATCAAATGAGCCCCAAGACAAGTGGTGCCCTGATCATCCAGAATCAGCAGTAGGGTGAGCAGGGCAAATCAGCTGCCTGGCAAACTGCCCAAGTCCTGGTGGACCCTCAGCTGGATTCCGCTGTCCTGTGATGGCCCAAGCCAAGTGCTGACACACAGCTCAAATCACTAGCTATAAGCTATTTTATCTTGTTTTTTAAAATTTATTTATTTATTTATTTTTATTTTTAAGTAAAAGCCTCTAGTTTAAGCCTGCCTTTCTTAACAAGCGCCCAGCTTTTCACACAGCCCAGCTTTCTAACCAGACTAGAGACTATCTGGTTCAGGGTCCAAAATAGCCCAACTCTTCTCCCTTTTCCAGGTGTCACCCACCTCCCCAATTTCTCTGGCAATGACCTAGCCAGTGTCTGCAGTCCAAGGGGGTGTATACCACCTCTGTGTGTCTCCCACTCATCTCTCTTCCCCCCAGTGACTTCAAGCAACCAGGTCCCCCTGGTGCCTGGCTTCCCTCCCTAGTCTGTTACGGGAGGGAGCTGGTGATCTAACTCTTCTCCAAGTATCCCACTGGCAGGTGCCGGGCTGAGGGCCACAGCAGTCTAGGTCCCTGCTCAGATACCAGGGACTTTACTGTCCCAACGAAATCTCCTCACACCCTGTTTTTCAATGTCCTCTACAATTTTTGGCATCCAAACTTCATATAAGCTGGGGTTCCATTGGCTCTTCACTCTGTTCCTCAGAAGATCATCTAGATGTTCCAGCTGGGCACAGGGAGAACTGGGCTCTGTTCCCACCTACCTCACCGCCATCTTCTCTGTCTGAGAAAATCTATTTTTAATGAAGTTTCCATATATTGTAGTATGTATATGATTACTTCTGAACCATCTCAACCTTATTTTCCAATGTTTTTATTTTATGTCTTCCAGGATTAATTTCATATACTGAGTATCTCTTCTTGCTTACAATTCTCACTAGTAAGTACCCACTTTTTTCCCTCAACTATCATGTGGAATACTCTATTTCTTAAGAAACAGTGTTTTGGAGGTTAAGTATTTTATGTCTTTATCATTATAAATATTATTGGTACCTTAGTTTCTATATTTAAAAACTTCTCATTGGCAATCTACAGAATTCCTGACCAGTACTCTTCACATTGTCAATGTCGTGAAAATCAAGGAGAAATAGAGAAACTTCTAAAGTTTGGAAGAGACAGGGAGACAACTAAATACAACATGATTTTTGATCCTAGAATAGGAAAAAGAGCATTAGTGGAAAAACTTGAAACCAAAATAAAGTCTATAGTTAGCTTAAAAATGCCATACCAGTATTAATTTCTTAGTTTTGGTGAAGGTACTGTGGTTATTAAGATGTTGGCATTAGAGGAAGTTGGATGAAGAATATATGGGAACCCACCATACTATCTTTACAACATTTCTGTAAGTCTAAAATTATTTCAAAATAAGTTTTTTTAAAACTCTGAGAAAGGAAAATAAAAAGAAAGGGAAATCAATATGATAACAGCCATGGTCTTATAAGAGTATAAGAAAGCTAAAAAAAATAAAGTTCTCAAATTACAGTTTCTTTGAAGGGCAGCACACTTAATAGCAGAACAGCACATCCATGGAAATGTGTCAGCCTTTGAAAATCATTAACATAAGAAGAGATCATTATTTTCTGTATTTAGATACTTAGTCATGTAGGTTCTGATGGCTGATTTCAGATTTGAAAATCTATTAAATATGCACTTAATTTGCATTTCAAAATATTCATTTTTGTCTTGATTGTAGAACCCCATACTGGGTTTCATGTTGCTTTTAAAATGCTGGATGCAGATGGTGATGACATGGTTGAAAAAAAAGAATTTTTTAAGGTAAGTAGATTCTAGTTGTTTTTGGTTTATCAACACCTATAAATTTGTTTGATAATTTAACATTTTCATACAATTCAAAACTATATCCACTGTTTATAAATCAAATATCAAGGAATCAATTATATACATTAAAAATACTAAATTTTTTGTATTAACAACCTTGAAGAAACAGTTAAGGAACAGAGCATAAGACTTTAAAATGAAACTAGCTGAAGCAACTACATTTTTCAGGGGTTTATTTTTATTTTTTTAAATATGTTTTATTGATTATGCTATTACAGTTGTCCCATTTCCCCCCCTTATTCCCCTCCCACCCTCATTCTTCCCCTATAGTTCATGTCCGTAGGTCATATATATAAGTTCTTTGGCATCTACATTTCCTATATTATTCTTAACCTTCCCCTGTCTATCTTCTACCTACCATTTGTGCTACTTATTCTCTATACATTTTCCCTCTCTCTCACCCTCCCACTTCCCCTCTGATAACCCTCCATGTGATCTCTGTATCTGTGATTCTGTTCCTGTTCTAGTTGTTTGCTTAGTTTCTTTTTGTTTTGGGTTCCATTGTTAATAACTGTGAGTGTGTTCTCACTTTATTGTTCATATTTTTTTATCTTATTTTTCTTAGATCAGTCCCTTTAACATTTCATGTAATAAGGGCAGGGTGATGATGAACTCCTTTAACTGGACCTTATCTGGGAAGCACTTTATCTGCCCTTCCATTCTAAATAATGGCTTTGCTGAATAGAGTAATCTTGGATATAAGTCCTTGACTTTCATGACTTGACACTTCTTTCCAACCCCTTCTTGTCTGTAAGGTCTCTTTTGAGAAATCAGCTGACAGTCTTATGGGAACTTCTTTGTAGGTAACTGTCTCCTTGTCTCTTTTTGCTTTTAAGATTCTCTCATTTTTAATTTTGGTAATATAATGATGATGTGCCTTGGTGTGCTCCTCTTTGGGTCCAACTTCTTTGAGACTCTCTGAGCTTCCTGAACTTCCTGGAAGTCTGTTTCCTTTGCCAGATTGGGGAAGTTCTCCTTCATTATTTGTTCAAATAGGTTTTCAGTTTCTTGCTCTTCCTCTTCTCCTTCTGGCATCCTTATGATTCGGATGTTGGAACGTTTAAAGATGTCCGGGAGATTCCTAAGCCTCTCGTTTTTTTGAATTCCTGTTTCTTCATTCTGCTCATCGAATGTTTCTTTCTTCCTTCTCGTCCACACCATTGATTAGAGTTCCAGTTTCCTTCCTGTCACTGTTGGTTCCCTGAACATTTCCCTTTATTTCACTTAGCATTGCCTTCATTTTTTCATCTAATTTGCAGCCATATTCAACCAATTCTGTGAGCATCCTGATTACCAGTGTTTTGAACTGTGCATCTCATAGGTTGGCTATCTCGTTGTCTCTTATTTGTATTTTTCCTGCAGCTTCGATCTGTTCTTCCATTTGGGCCACTTTTTTTGTCTGGGCGCACCTGTTACATAGTAAGGGGTGGAGCCTTACGTGTTCACCAGGGCAGGGCAACCCCTGTCGCTGCATTGTCACACTGTGGGGGAAGGGTTCAAGATGGAACAATGCCACTTGCTCCGCTCTCTGGAAGTTTTCAGTCACTTCCCCCACTACCCAGAGTCAAATTGAGCCCTTCTGATGCTGATTCCCAGGTGGGTGGATTTGTGTACTTTGCAGAACCTTGTGGGTCTCTCCAATGAACTCTCCTGTGAGGCTGGGAGTTTCTCCCACTGCATCCTCAACCCCCACAGGTGTTTTTCAGTCAGTGGTTTGAGTCCTTATTTCCCCATGCTGGAACCCTGGGTTGCATGGTCTGTCTCGCTCCCCAGTTGTTCGTCTGGGTTTATCTGCACGCAAATGTGAGACTGCCCGGTATTCATTCTGCTGCCTCACCGGGTCCATCAGCCGCCGCCTTGCCCCGAGTTCTCTTCCACTGGCTGCCCATCTCTGCCCCTCCAAGAGGCCTGGATGAATGTTTCTTCTTTAACTTCTTGGTTGTCGGACTTCCATAGAGTTCAATTTTCTGTCAATTCTAGTTGTTTTTTGTTTTTAAATATGTTTTCCTTCTTTTGGTTGTGCAAGGAGGCACAGTATGTCTACCTACACCTCCATCTTAGCCGGAAGTCTGGGTTTTATTTTTATGATTTCAGCTAATGATAATACAGTAGAAAGGGCTTCATAGGCCTGTTAAAAATCATTCTTACACCCCCTCCCAAAGAAAGGGATAAGAAAAACAAAAACTTAGATTTTGATGAAAGGGGAAAATGGAAAAGCCACAGTAGGAATAAATTTGGTGCGTATTTTCCAGGAATTTGCTAAGGCTAATATTTGAGAAGCTGAAAATATGTTTAAATGAATTTTCCCCAAGATATAATTCCAGGATACCCAACCAGTAAATTTCAGTTCATTCCAGGAAAGTTGATGCTAATATTAAAAATACCTTTGCATATAAGCTGTTTGTTATGTGCCAGTTAGGGGTCAGTTTTTTAATCTGCTAGAGTATTTCATAGAAAAAAAGTATGTCAGTTCTAGTCACCTATTTTTTTCTTCCAGTCTCCAGTGTACTGGGAAAACAGACAGTAAATCTTGTTACAATTATGTGTAAGATAGAGTCTCTCCTTTACTGTTCAGTGAAGTGGCCAACAGCCATATGTGGCTATAGAGCCCTTGAATTACAGTTGTGACTGAGAAACTAGAATTTCATTTTAATTAATTTAAATTTAGAAACTGACATTGACTTCAGGTGTTGGGAAATTTTTTAAACAATTTTTTATTTTTCAGTTACAATTAACATACAATATATTACTTTCAGGTGTACAGCACAATGATTATACATTTTTATAACTTAAAAACTGAAAACCCCAATAAATCTAGTACCCATCCAACAATACACATACTTATTTCAGTATCATTGACCATATTCCCTATGCTGTACTTCTACATCCCCATGACTTTATGTAACTACCAATTTGTACTTCTTAATCCCTCTACCTTTTTTATCCAACACCCCTCCCGTCTATAGCAACCTCAAAATGTTCTCTGTATCTGTGAGTGTGTTTCTCTTCCACTTGTTCATTTATTTTGTTTTTTAGATTCCACATATAAGTGAAATATGGCATTTTTCTTTTTTTGTCTGACTTATTTCACCTAGCATAATACCCTCTAGGTTCATCCATATTGTTGCAGATGGCAAGATTTCATTTTTTTAAATAACTGAGTCTTATTTCATTGTATATACTCACTGCTTCTTCATTCATCTATTGATGGACACTTAGGTGCATCCATAACTTGTGTATTGTAAATAATGTAGTGAACACATACATGTATATGTGTATTAATACTCAGAAGTGGAGAGAGTCCAAGATGGCGGCGTGGTAGGACGCAGCAGATTCTACTCTCCCACAATCAGGAAAAAAATCCTAGTCATTCTAGGTAGGAACAGAGCAAAGAGCCAACATTATCACGTCATAAATGAAAATAGGAGATCGCAAATTGTAGCGGACATTGAAAAACCCGACGGTAAGGAGACTACGTGGATCAGCCCAGGGGCCAGGGAGGTTGCAGCTCCAGGCCCGGCGTGCCAGGGTCGGCCGCTGGGCTCCCGGGAGAGAACTGAGTCATCCGCTCCCTCCCTGGCCAAACAATGACTGAGCAGCACCGGGGAAGGCCAGTTTACCAGAGGGCACAGAGAGAGGAGTGAGAGAGGAGTGAGGATGAAGAGGCAACCACATAGGGTCTGCAAGCACCCACGCAAAGCCCTGGTGAAAGTGTGCACCCCACCCGGTGCATCCAAAGACACCCGCCTCTACATCCGCGCCCCCAACGCAGAGACTGCATGGTTTGGTGAAAGTCTCAGAAACCACAGCATTGAAAAAGGAAAAGGCGCAAGCGCTCCGCGGGACCTGTGAGGCCCAGGCCCTGAACGTAGGAGAAGTGGACACCCTTTGGGACCCAGAGAGTGCACACCCGTGAACCTGGAAAAGGCGCAGGTGCTCCGCAGGACCTGAGGCCCAGGCGCTGAAGGTAGGAGAAGTGGGCGGCCCTGGGGACCCAGAGAGTGTGCACCCGTGAACCCAGAAAAGGCGCGGGCGCTCCGCGGGACCTGAGGCCCAGGCCCTGAAAGTAGGAGAAGTGGGCACCCCTAGGGACCCAGAGAGTGCGCACCCGTGAACCCAGAAAAGGTGCGGGCGCTCCGAGGGACCCGTGAGGCCCAGTCCCTGAAGGTAGGAGAAGGGGGCGCCCCTGGGGACCCAGAGAGTGCGCACCCGTGAACACAGAAAAGGCGCGGGCGCTCCATGGGACATCGGAACACACAGTGGTGAATTCCCAAGGACGCACATAGTTGCACCCAGCCCCCACACACAGATCCCTTCTGGAAAGCACCAGACAGGCTTGGGGGAGAACGCGCGCCTACACTATGAACAGTATGCCAGAAGCTGACTGAGTCCTGAACGGGAACAGAGAAAAACTGTCTCCAGTCACCCCTCCGTGCGCTGAAGCCAGCAAGAAAACCGGTTTGGCCAGTCTGAAACTAACAATAGGTGTTTTTTGTTTTGATTTGTTTTGTTTTGTTTGTTTTTTGTGTGTTTGTTTTGTTTTTGTTTTCTTTTAATTATTTTAAAGAAACCTTTCATCTTTTAATTCCTGTTATTGTTTGATCTATCATTTCTTTATGCTTCTCTTTCTGTCACCCTGGTCTTGACCCTGCTCCCTTGCTTTCCAAATTTATCTCTTCTTCCTTCCATCGTCTGCTTGCTTCCTTCTTTTCTATTTTTGGACCTGAAAGTAATTGCATAATTGTATTATCATTATTTCATTATTCGTACACCTCTTATTTTTATAGTATTTTGGCATTCCTCTTCTTTTTGTATAGACTGCTTGGCTGATTATATTGTATCATTCGATAGGTTTCCCCCATTATCTCATTCATAGTG
>JAPYXV010005666.1:0-10359 GCA_028533065.1 Trachops cirrhosus | reverse complement strand
TTTTTTAAAATTTTATTTATTTATCTTCAGAGGGGAAGGGAAGGAGAGAGGGAGAGAAATATCAATGTATGGTTGCTTCCTGTGCATTCCCTGCTGGGAACTGGCCTGCAACCCAGGCATGTGCCCTGACTGGGAATCGAACCGTGATCTCTTGGTTCACAGGCCCGCGCTTAATCCACTAAGCTACACCAGCCAGGGCAGTGTTAACATTTTTATGGCAATCATTTTGTAATATGTCAATGTACCAAATCATCGCAGTGTACCACTTCAACTCACATATGTAATATGCCAAAAATAATGCAATAAAGCTGGAAAAAAACAAAAAGTAATCAGAACATTATGAAATATATACCATTATTATCTTAATTTTACACTTAAACTGAGGCATAAAGAGGTTAAGTGATTTGTCAACACAGGTGGGAAACTGCAGGGCTGGGAATTAAACCAGAGCCTGTGCTCCGAAATGCTACACCGCACTGGCTCTTAGGTTCTCAGTTATTAGAGAGAACTATTTCCATTCATCCAACATGTACTAACAAAGCAATGCTAAGTCCTATGTCTTGTCACAAAAAAAGGAAATCTTCATGAGTCTTTTCTGATGAAAAAAAATCTGGGAATTACTGGGTACTTTCATATTCTAAATAGACCAGTTCTGCCTAAAAATATTCCTCAGTATCAAATGTGAAAGAAGTCTTTCTTTCTGATCCTAAGGGATGTGTCCCCGGATGAATGATAACTATTTTTATTACTCCGTCTATGGAAAAAAAAGGTAACTTAGACCAGAAGTTCTCTCTCTGATCTCTGTTCCGTTCCTCTATCACACTTTTTGCTTGAACTTTCATTGAATGGGTGCGGAATTAGTCATGGAAACCCACAAAGAGATTCACAAGAAAATGTTACGTTTCTTGGTGGGGGTGAAAGTATGGTGAGGTGTAAGAAAAAAGTATTTCAATTTAAAAGATGATACAATGTCAAAGATGGAATAGTACGTGAGCAAAATTGAAATACATTAGTAAAGTCTGAAAATCACTGTAGAGGAAATTATGTATTTCAATAGCTGGACTCTGGCACTATGTGGCTAAACCAGGTCAAGAAGAAGGAAAATTCTTTCACGTAAGTGTAATGACTACTTGGATATAGACAAACAGATAATTCTACTGACTAGCTATATTTCAAAGATGAGGATAGAGCTGTTCAGTTATTAGGTACCTGATGTTTATATCCAAACTATTAATTTTGATAAAATTCACATGGTCAAAACACTAAAAGCATGCATAGCACATCTTCAAGCAGTCAGTGAACTTGACACCAGCAGAAGATGAACTTCGTGCTTGACTTTCATCTCTAGCCTAAGCTTTACAAACACAATGATGTTACCTACTCTTTGGAATATAACATTAGGCTTGTTTTCAAGGTTGAACATTTGTTGATGGAAAGAAAAATTATAGGACCACTGAGACCACAGTTTTTCTCCAGGGTCTCGGAGTTTGAGGTTATTTACCAACACATACCAACTTCATTCTCAAAAAAAAAAAATCATGGCAAACCAATTTTCAGTTTTTCCATGAAGAAAGATGCTTGACAATATGACAGTGTAAGAAGAGGAAAGGAAGCAGAATAATATAGCTAGAGTTTAGAATGTGAGTGGAGGTGTGTGCCAAGAGTTGATACCGGAGATATACAGGCTGAGGCCAGATCATGAAAGTCTTTGTGGTCCACATAAAAGGTTTTATACTTTATCCTGAAGATGGAGGAGACACATCAAGGGGTTTAAACAGGATTCAATTTAGTTAGATCTTCAGTTTAAAATATAATTTTGGTGGAATTTTAAGGAGAAATTTTCAAGAGGTTAAAGTTCTGATTCAGGACAATGGATTAAGAAAGTCTTGCAAATGAGATTTGTTTAAATAGTGTTCTGCTACTAAACTATTCAAATTGAAAACCTGTTTCTTACATTATTGAGCATAAACCTTCTAAATAATCTTTACTATCAAACTAGTTTTGGACATGCAAAAATCACTTCTAAGTCAATTCAATATACAGAATTTTGAGCTGGTATAACTGATAAATTTGGTGACAGTTCCTTTAGAAAAGACTAAACAGTATTAAAAATAAAAAAAGAACATTTTCATCTAGATGACCTGTGTTTGCTGCACCTTTTGTGAAAGCAAAAAATGCTACCCACGTATATACGACGCTGAGAAAGCTCCAATATTGAAAGGACATGCCATTTTCCCCCACCCTCTTCATTTAGCGTTACATAAGGCGTTTCTGTGCAAAGCTGCCAACCACCATGAATAGGGATTAAGAAGTAACTTACAGGTGTTTAAAAAATAAACTTGTGTATTAGATAAAGAGAATAGCAAAAGGTTCTAGAAACAGTGTATGGCTGACTAAAATGCATTCTGCAAAAAAAACTGATAAAAATATCACAATATTCAGAGACAAGTTAACGTATCTCCATTTATGTCAGTGAGAAAGTAGGACAAGAGGAAAAGGACTTTGGTTAGTCACAGGAGGTGGTCTGAATGGGGAGATCTGGTGCAAAGAGTAAGCAATAAATAGGAGGGGAAGGCATTTAAAAATATATGTTATTCAACTTGCAGGCTGTTTTATTTTTGTAAAATTGAGGGCAGGCCATAACCCTCACCACCTATTACAGTCCAGGTAAGAACATGTAAAGCATTAGAACGCAGAGTACAAGCAGCAAATGGAAAATATGGAGGAGAAAGAGGCCTTCCTGGCGTAACAAACGATACATATTCTGTCAAGGACGCACTGGGAGATGCAGCAGTAGATGAACCATCTGTGAATTAGGAAATTCCAAGCAGTAGTTGCTGGATCTATAGAAAATCTGTTGAACACTGTGTATTAAATACCAAGCTTGGAGAAAAATTAGATTTGAGTATTGAAAACCTTTGCAGTTAGTACAAAAACCTGATAAAGGGAAGTGGCAATGGGAGGCAGACCAGTGTGGACACTAACAGGGCAAAGAGAATCATACCGCACTAGAGCAGAGATGTCTCCCTTTAACTATTTCTTCAAGGGATTCACCAAGACTTTCATGGGAATGACTTAAAGGGAATATGAAAGCCTTGACTGGTGTGGCACAGTTGGTTGGGCATCATCCTGCAAACCAGTACTATTAGGTACTATTCCTAGTCACGACACACCCCTGGGTTGCACGCTAGTCAGGGCGCATGCAAGTGGCAACTGGTCGATGTTTCCCTCTTTCTCCCTCCCATCCCTTCTCTCTAGAATCAATTTTAAAAAGAGAAAAAGAAATTAAAGGGAATATCAGGACCAAAGATGAGCTTTGTGTACTTCGTAACATATTTTAATATAATCCTATGGATATATTCATTATACACATATGCACACCCCAACCCCACACATACTACTTTATTTGAGTCAACTGTTTCACGAACTCTCATTCTAATTCCACACTGTCATTTTTAATGCATCTGCTCTGGTCTCACATTAAAAGAATATGACTAGGGGCTGTCAAAGGTAAATATTCAAACTAAATATCTTCATTGATCATTGTCTTCAAGATTCTGTTGGCTAACATATAAGCTGCGGAGGAAAAAAAATAAGCCAATACACACTAGCAAAGTGCCTGGAATACCCTGGCTGGTATAGCTCAGTGGATTGAGCACGGGCTGCAAACCAAAAGGGTGCAGTTCGATTCCCAGTCAGGGCACATGCCTGGGTTGTGGGCTAGGTCCCCAGTAGGGGATGTTCCAGAGACAGCCACACATTGATGTTTCTCTCCCTGTCCTTCTCCTTTCCTTCCTCTCTCTCTAAAAATAAATAAATAAAATCTTTAAAAAAAAGGATTTAAAAAAATGCCCGGAATAGTGCCTGCCACATGATAAGTTCTCAAGATAATTTCTGAATGAATGAATGAATCTGTTCGTGAATAGTCCTTTAATAAAGCTTATTCTTGGTCAGTTGTGCCATGTAAGTTATTTATGCATGGCATATTACTACTAGCCCCTGGGGAGAGTACTAGAGAATGTTTTATTCATCACTTAAATAAAGGTTCATTATTTTTATCTACTTAGAATTAGATATGCCAGCATTCAAGTCCTAGATGTCATACGAACCTGATCGAATGTTTGATCTGAACTTGTGCCGTAATGCTCTTTGACCTGGAAAGCAGAATTTTTCAGCTTATCTAGAGGCATGACAAGGGTCAAGACCCTTGAAAAATTCTTCAGCACGAAGTCTTCATCAGGGTTGCAAGATCTTCTAGTAACAATATAATGCAAGACGGGGAAATAGCTTCTGAAGAGAATAATGATGCTTTAAAATGTAACAATAGACACAGTGTGTTAAAAATAACGGAGATACTGTCCAACTGCACTCTGTATTAATACTGTCTTTACTTCTGGACAGCAAACTTTAAATGGGAAAATGACAAACTGTTGTTTGTATAGAAAATATGACCAGGATGTCGAGACTTTAAATCTTGTCACATATTAAAAAAAAAAAAAAAAACCTTAAAGGAACACATGATTTGCTGCTCCTCACAAAATGTTTCCTTACTGGTTTTCTAAATTTCAGTAAATGGCACCCCTATTGACCAAAATGCTAAAAGCCTAAGAGGAAATCAGTATCATCTTCTTTTTTTCAATTCTGAATCAATTATTAATATTATAGAATTAATGCTAATGCAATTCTTGCTAATGGTAGCTACCATTTACTGAGTATTTATGCTCTGTCAGGCACTGTGCTACGAGATTACATGTATTCTCTTGCTTAATATTCACAACAATTATACCTTTCATCTCTTAGGTAATGAATTTGAGACTCAGAGCTATTAATAGATTTGCACATAGTCATAAATGGTAGAGACAGGGTTTAGACCTGAGCTTGTCAAATTTCACAACAGGAACTAAGTCCTGTCATGTCAATCTCTAGAACTATCTTAGTTCTGCCCACTTCTGCCATTCTCTGCTGCTACTAATTTCATCAAAATCAGCATTATCTCATCTCTTACCTGCACTATTCCAGTATTATCCTAATTAATGTTGTGTTCAGTGTTTACATACAGGGTAGGGCAAAAGGAGGCTTACAGTTGTTCTTATGGAAAATAATAAAATAATTAATGAATAATGACATGCATGTTTTGCATACTCACAGCTGTAAACCTACTTTTGCCACACCTTGCATCAGTGAATTCTGTCTATAGTCTGTAAGATAAGTAATCTATCATCTAAAGTAAAGAAACAAACCACAGAGGTTAAAATATCCAAAGTAACACAACTAGTTAACAGAAGAACCAACTCTGCTATAAAATATTTAATGACTTAAAATCACTTTGAAGATGGCCGACTAGATTCGCAAAGTGGAATGAAGCTAAATCACAGACTCTTTTCCCCTTCCAACATTTAATAAGATTGAAATAATAGTAAACACTAGCAAATAATAGTAATTCCAATCAAACAAAGAAAAAAACTTGACTTACAGCAGTAAGCTTTCAAAACCTGATAACCAAGGGAAACAGGCAGAATCTGTTGGAGAAATACTGAAAATTTCCAGACGAGAGACCTACTCCCAAGCCAGATGGATGAGTAGCAAAGTCATAGAAACTCACACAAATACCCCCGATCAGGAGAGATACACACTTATTAGATGTTATCTTCTTCCACTTCTAACTGAGGATGAGTGAAGAAATTAGGTGGCATGGCACTGGTGCAAGAGCTACACAAAGACACAGCTTCCCAAGTAATGACATGCTTGGCTTTTCAGATTGGTGGGTAATTGCTTCTTCGATTTCCCACTCTTCTCCTTTACTCCCACAACTGTGCCAAGTCTAATTTCTAGAATAAAACCTTTACTCCATAACTCAGATACTCTGATTCTCTTATTGAACCCTGCCTGTTACACAAATTTTCTATCATTGCTATATGCATACGAAGACATTTAAAATGATAGTCTTCTAATATTAATGATGTTTAATTCTGAATAGCTCACTTTTTGTGATTTTAAAGTATTTTATTCTTCTATGCAATGTTTTGTCTTGGAAACAGAACACCACCCAGCCTGACTCTTTCTAGAAAGAGCAATACTCAACAGAAAAGTATGGAAACTCTTCTCCCCATCAAACATGATCTGTATCTGTTTTATTTTCTCAGGATTTTTTTCAGGGACTAAGTAGCTAATTCTAAGATGTAATAATTATAGGACCTAACGTGCTATTTCTCCCATGTACTATGTTTGCCATTAGTGTAAGCTACCTTTCAACATCTTACCCCAAGAAATACTGAATAGGATTCCAGATAACCTAATGGGCAAGTATGTCACTTATGAAAGCCTTTGGTTACAGTAATCAAAAAGAAGGCAGGCCCTCCCTAAATTCTGAGGAGAATGCACTATCATTAAAAACCTACTGTGGTGAAATTTGCCCTGGACGGCATGGCTTGGTTGGGAGTCATACTGCAAAGCAAAATGTTGTCAGTTCGATTCTCGGTCAGGGCACATGCCTGGGTTGAGGGCCATGTCCCTAGTTGGGAGCACATGAGAGGCAACCACACCCTGATGTTTCTCTCTCTCTCTTTCTCCTTCCCTTTCCCTCTCTCTAAAATAAATAAACACAATCTTTAAAAAAAGAATCTAAATAATTTATTTTTATTGAGAAACTCAATGTTTCTCTGTCATGAATGTTTTCCTCCCTCTCTTCCCCTCCCTCTAAATAAATAAAATCTTTTTCAAAGAACCTACTACTATAAAATTTTAGTTGAAAATTAAACAAGGTAATTGGTTTTCAGAATTTTAGAGTTTTAGAATTTTGCCATGATGGTTTTGAAAGGCCAGTTTCAAACAAGACCAGTTTCGTACAAAGAGCTTGTCATAGTAGGCACTCAATAAGTATTTGTTGGCTTCATAGTTGAAGCCAGTTAGAAGTCAGGCATTCAAAATTTGTTACCCTTGCTTACCCAGTTAGAACTTCCTAAACTATAAGCATGAAAAGGGTGCTTCGCTCCTAAAAGATAAAGTGCCAACTTCAAAATATGTATATATGACATATTCAGTTAAACACAATTTAAATGGAGCTTTAGTTACAGGGATTTTCAGTGTTTCCAAGGTAGAATTCTCTAAACGTGGTGATAATGGAATAGACAGGTCTTGTTTTTGCAACTGACCGTGTTATTTTCCTAAGGACTTCTGAACGATTGAAGCAATTGTAGGGCAAAATTTGGCAGAGCCATGATATGCCCCTCGGCCTCTCTTTGTACACGGCTACGTTTGTGGCTACGGCGCTTGTGACGCACGCATTCCAAGTTGCAGCAACTGTTTTGTAAATATTAGAGAACACACATGAGCCCATGGGGATAAAATGAATTAGCATTCAATGATGCACTGCTTTACCTTTTTCCCATTTCTTTTACAATTTCTCAATCTAACTCTTAGATATTTCTAAGGGATATTTCACAAACATAACGATGGGATACATGAAGAAAAGGGCAGAGGCATTTTTCTCAGCTTCTGCAGAGTGAAAGTGCATCTCACGTTTTCTTTTTCTGTAAACTGACAATAATCATATATATTATTTTAAATAGAAGCTAGAAGTGATTTCTGCCTACTCAGGAGGTATAAAAGCAAGAGAGGTTTATATTCTTCTTCTTCAAATAAAAGTGATGTTTGAATAAAAACCTTCTCTTGATTCTTAGTTATCAGTAAAGGCCTTTACCGTGAGAGCAAGATGATTTCACCAGAGCACAGGCACACATCAGCCAGATTCCTATTTGCTTAACATAACACTTTATACTCTCAAAACACAAACAGCTAGATTTATTCCTTTCTCTGTACAAAATTTATCAAGGGAATGGTAGTATCATTAAATTAAGCTGTAAATGGCAAGTGAAAAGATTCATACTTTCAATACATTTTATAGAATCGTATCAAAGCACTTGACCACATTCACACCATTAAACCATTTGCTGTGGAACCCAGCTCTGACGTCGACATTATTTGTGTCTTAAAATAAATTCAGTTTCTCTGTCTTTGTATATAATCATTCATATCACTTATATCTCAGAGATATTTGCCCCTTGTGGAAAAATACAATGGCATTATTAATGACTAACTTAGGTATAAATTCTCAATTTTTATATTTTCATACTTTTAGAGTAAAAATAAAGTTGAAATATTACAACAGATTTTATTCTGTAATCATTTCAAATGCCTATCTTTAATTTTTAAAACTACTCACAGAGATGGTCTCTAAAAATAAACCAATTGATTATCATACCCACCAATTTAATCAAAATCTGTTTATGGAGGAGTGTTCAGCTCAAACAGTGAATTTATCACAGTCTGAAATTGTCTACTGGGACGATGGCGTGAAGTGCAATGGACATCTTCAGAGCTGAACGACGAAGTTGCAACTTAGCACTAACAAGTTAGTGACTTTTAAAGAGGTACTAAATATCTAAGCTATTCATTTTGGGGAAAAAATATCAAGTCGTAATTTCTGGATCATGTGGTAAGAGTGTGTTTAGTTTCACAAGAAACTGCCCGACTGTCTTCCAGAGTGGCTGCACCATTTCGCATTCCCACCAGCAATGAATTTGAGTTCCTGCTGCCCCGCATCCTCCCCGCATTTGGTGTTGTCAGTGTTTTGCATTTTGGCCATCTAATAGGTTGCGCTGGCCTCTCATTTTTGTCTTAACTTGCAATTCCCTAATGACACATGATATTGAGCATCTTTTCATATGCTTACTTGCCTTCTGTATATTTTCTTTGGTGAGATCTGTTCAGGTCTTTGGCCCATTTTTAACTGAATTGGTCATTTTCTCATTGTTGAGTTTTAAAAGGTGCTGTCAATTCTTGATATTTAACAGTGGCATTTTCCTACTTCATCAAATTAGTATCGTTTTAAAATGTGATACTCAGGTATGGCCTTGGTTGGACAACTAGTATTTCCAATTACATCTTGGTAAAAATGAGGATACATTCTCTTTGAATCTATGTGAAAACATATTTCCATGAAAAGTAAGAAATGTAAGTAAAGTTTTTTTTAATTGGGAGGGGGCTTCAATGAGACTCAAATACCATTAAACTATTTTCAGTTTAAAAGATCATAGCATACTAAATTTAAATTTATCTCTTCTTAAGAACATCTTAAAAAAATAAAGTCTTCTTCCCATATCAAGAAAAAAGCCAAATATCAACACCATTCCAAACAAATAACCACAGTTTAATATGTTCCTTATCAGTTTATTTAGTCCCGTGTCAGTTTTTTAAATTTTGATCAGCAACTTGCATTAAGGAAATATATCTGCTTGCATACTAAAGAGAGTCTTGTAATTCCTAACAATCCATAGAACAGCTTCAAAGTTGTCTAAGCATTATAAGCTCAAAGTCTTACCCAAAAACTGTGTCCCCTGAAGTATCAATAGCTCGTGGAATATGGTAAAGTCCCTCTCACAATGTCTTGAGACTGGTTATTTTTGGTTGTTGTCTTTACAAATGTTAGCCTGAAGCCTATAGCAGAGCTTTCACGAAAGCATTAGGGGGAAGGATAAAACTGTTCTATAATAACACTGCACGGCTGTGGTTAGTTGAATACAGCAACCCATAGTGTAAGAATGTAGAAGAGTAAAATTTTCTGTTAGGGAACAGTAAATAACTATTCTTTATCAACATTTGATAGAGGATTCCCCTGAAGGTACCATATTGTTGACTATGAAAACATCGACAAATCTCCAGGTCTGGGCATAATGCTTACAATGGCTGAAATATTTATATTAATATAAATTGACTTATAAAAACTTAACTTTGGAAAGGTTGAGAACCTCTTCTGATTCAGAAAGTCTTCCCATGAAACTTCTACAATAATGTTGAGCTAATTAAGAAACATGAACCTATCAAAGAAACCTAATTATTTCTGGTATCCCTTTTTGATAAGGTGAAATGGCAAGACTTTGTTTCCAAGAGCCATCTAGAAAAGCTCAAATATAGTTTTAGGTGTTAAAGATATCCTACAAGGTTTATTTTTTTTTATGTAGATTTTGATCTTGGGAAGGCATAACTGAAAGAATTGGGGGGGGACCACTCTATAAAGTACATGATGTTCTAACCACTGTGGTGTACATCTGAAACTCATACAGAGTAATATTAAATGTAGACTGTAATTGGAAAAGAAAAAACAAGAAATTACAGAAAAGTATGTAATAAATACAAGAAAAGAGGCCTAACACGATGCAATGAACATCCAGTAGATGATGGACCTCCACTCCACTGCGGATGCTCATCACCGCCCAGCTACACGGCACGCCCTCTACCTCACGTGCCCAGGCCTCGGTCACCACCCCTTAAAGACAGTTGATGACATAATAATCACAATAT